>JAHQIW010006774.1:0-42179 GCA_019055375.1 Parelaphostrongylus tenuis | reverse complement strand
ATATTATCTGTGACTAAGGTCAGAAGGAAATCATGTATGGTAACATTCGACCACACGATGAGCGAGCGAAGTCTTTCGTCTTGTTCGGTGAAAAATAGCCTGACGTCAGATTTCTCCAGAGAAAGCAGCTTGTGATCCTGTAATCTTGAGAATAATTGAAATAAGGTATTCTGTTGTGAACTTGCAAGGGACCGCATCGAACATATCCATACTTGCTTCCTCATAGCATGAATCGCTATTCAGTGGGATATACCCTCATCCAAATATTAGGTTATAAAGAAAGTTCTGAGCCAATTATAGGACATTTAAATTTGTGTTAAAATTTCAAACAAAAACAGTAATAACTGTTCCTCAATATAGAAGCCGTTGTTTTTTACGACTTTCAGCCATTGATACGCCAAGTCTCAGATCTGGGTGAAGTACCATTCCTTCGACTTCGAATCAGAGAACTTTCGACATGATTCTTCATCTTCACTGAACGATTCGAATCGGCGACCCTTCAAAAAGTGTTGCATTGGTCGAAAAAGGCCAAAGTCGGATGGAGCGCTCTCTAACGCGCAAGCGCGATGCGGCATAAGCTCGATTCCTTCCAAATCATCAATTTGTCTTCGATCTTTTGGGCAGTGTGCGGTCTGGCACTGAACGCATAATAATGACGCAATAGAACACGAACTTCGATTGTATCGTTGAACATGGCGAAGGCTTCTAACAAAGTGAAGCTGAACACGAAAGATATCTTGGCCTTCAGTGAACAAATCCCATATGAGAAACTATAATATTCCCATGATGTGCATGGGACCCACCTCGTGCTCATTAGAGCAACTTTTCGACCGTCATGCTAACCACTCATGAAATAATGAATGAATAGAGCCCCAGACGTGATAAATCCTTCAAAGATGCGCTTAAAACACTCGAGATTGTTTCCCGTTAGACGTTATGGGATCAAAAATTGATCTCTTTCGCTAGACAAGAACTTTACACAACAGTACGATCAATCTCAAATCCCTAAACCTTCAGTCTTTATCTAGCGTCGTGCGTGGCCGTTTTTTCGAAAAGACCTTTTTACAACGCTGTGAAATCCAAAATAATATTATTTTTTATATCGGCTGCGCAATTTATCTGCCAATCAAAAGATCGACTGTTTTTGAAACCCCCAAAAAAAAAAATTCAATATAATTCCAAAAAAAGAATGATTTAAGCTCAAAAAAGGGGTTGGTAAGCCCAGGGTCATACACCGGTGTTTCGGAGGTTCGTCCTCCTCATCAGTGACCCCCGCCCCACATTCAGCCCTGCATTGAAGCAAGGAGGGTGGCGTATGTGGTGATGGCACAGTGTACTTTTTTTTGGAACTATATTGAATGTTTTTTTTTGGGGGTTTCAAAAACAGTCGATCTTTTGATATAGTTTTGATCTAACAGCAAAAATCTATCGACTGAGAGGTGGTGATGGTACAGTGTCATAGTACACTGTGCCATCACCACATACGCCACCCTCCTTGCTTCAATGCAGGGCTGAATGTGGGGCGGGGGTCACTGATGAGGAGGACGAACCTCCGAAACACCGGTGTATGACCCTGGGCTTACCAACCCCTTTTTTGAGCTTAAATCATTCTTTTTTGGAATTATCTGCCAATCATTGGATGGACGACGAGCATATGAACGTGCAAAGAAGATTTTTGAGTATTAGAGCCAGAATTAAGCTGGAGTTTTTCCCAAAACGGAGGAGGAGCAATTTCTAATCGAATAACAAAAGCCGCATATGCCCACCAAAGACTCAGTATATCAATGGCCGTACAAAAACGGCTTCATCCGCCTTGCGCCCTTCCCCTCCCACCTCCTCCAACCCACCCCGTAGAATGGCGAAAATACCTATGCTCTCGTATGTGAATTTGATCTCATTTTCCTTGCCAAACTGCGGAGAAACGGTTTAGACAGAAAATAAGCATGACATTGGGATCATTAACTTTATATTAGTCTGTGACTTTGAGAAATTTCAAGAAGCTGAAAGAAAGGCAATTATGTCTCGAGAACTGATCTTCAATTTGAACTTCTGCGCGATTGGTGTCTCTTGTTCGATAGATTGTTTTTCTTGAGTATTGGTGACTAACGGCTCGGCGCGTTCGTCTTCCTCAAAGTCTGAACGTATTACTGTAACGCCATTCATATAATCATGCAGATCATTATGGAAAGAGAAATAAAATCAATTACATTCGTAGGCGGCATTTTATTCAAGAAAAACCGCTCATCGTGTCATCTACCAAACTCGCTAATGCTCAAAATAAAGATTAGTTCCTAAGCTGTTTCTGTCTTCTTCTCACATTTAAATTGTTAGCATGCCGTGGTCCAAAGAGAGTCGAATTTCAGATTTACTCAAAATGTTCCTGAATATCTGTAAATCTTGAGGAATACACTTGTTCAGATAATGATAGGTTTGTATTAGCTGCCGTTGTTCTCTTTGTTCTCGTTTTAATTCGATGCGCACGTTTCGGCGATTTCGCATTCTTTGGGCTCGTTTGTGGGGTATGTGAGGTGAAAATGTGGAAAAAAATTAAAACCGACGCTCACAGAGAGCCGATCTTTCAAATTACCCTCAAACAGTTTTCGAAAGCATTCATACGATTAGAAGCTGTGCGTTTCTCACTGGAAAAAATTACAAGGAGTAATAATTTGTCATATGATCCTCGATGATTTTCCCTCTAATCATGGTCATGGGTAGTCTTTGGTGGTGAACTACAGTATACATAAGTATTTGAATATGGTTTGAAGAACTGAAGGCCGGCGGACTTTATGTGAGGTATTTCGGCTGTTTTTTGAGCGGAAGTTCTCATAAGTTGACAATGCCTGAATCGGTCAATTTCGTGCTGTATGCAGCACCGAGCTGTCACACACTTCACTCCTTCCATTCCATGGTTTTAGACGAATCGGTATACCTTGAAGTATCCGCATACATGCATACACACCCGCGCTCGTATATCTGAATATGGATACGTATGATTGCAATGTACTTTAGCACTTTATTTGATCCGTCATCAAAGTGTTTTTTTTTTTCACTGCGCCCGTATCAGTACTTCTAGCATTCAATTCGTTTTTCGTCCTCTTTAACGGTGCAAAATACTAGTCGAGCGAGTCTTCTTGCAACATCAAGGATAACCTTGCTGTGGCGTTCCATAGGACTTTGTTGTTGACTACCGGAGAAAAGTGGGAGGTGGAGCTCGGTCCCACGCGCGCCGTGACCAACATCACAATCACTCGGTCACGACGCCCACATGATTGCAATGTAGATAAGAGATAATACAAAACTCAGTACGACCAAGGAGGAATTTGTCTACGTGTGTCTTAAGGCAAGTGCGTGGTCTCTACGGTCCAGCATAAAATCCTATTTGTCATCTGGGAGTTCTAATCAGAATTGAAATGAAAGCTAAAAGGGTAAAGCACTTCGCGTTGACCAATCCTTGAGGGATGTGTCATGCATTCTTCTTGAATTTTTAACATCCTCTTAGGTGACTAAATGAATATCTGAATATCCAGCCTTGACAATGACTCGCGGTGTCCTCCCGCTGAACCAAGTCAGTGCTAGCTCATCTCCTCAGACTAGTCTGAGACCAATCTCGGTACCGATTTACCGACCCCGGAAGAATGAATGGCTTTGTGAACCATGAGCGCGAGATCGAACCACTGACCTCGTGTTCAATGCAGAGCATCGCTATCGACTGCGCCACATGCGCTTTTGTTCTGACAGTTTAGTTTAGTTTCTGGCAAAATTGAAATGCATAACATAAATAAGACCTGTGATATGATATAGCAGTTATTCAAACCTTTTTCAAATAGAACCGCAATGAAAAATCTGTGATCACATCGGCGGGTCCTGTGTCCTATGAATCCTTGAGGATGTTGGATAATGGCTGTCGTATTCCTTAGGAGAGCACGTGCAGCACACTGGTTAGCAGTGTCTCCGCCCTGAAGCAAGTGTGGTTGTTGGTTTGATCTCTTGCTTCGAAGTGACAAATTCTAACGTTTTTTCAGTTCCACAAATTACTACCATAACTGTCTGGTAGAAGTAGGTATTACTCGATGCATCGGTGGGCCACTCAAAATTGTTGTATAACTAATACATGCATTCAGTCACGTATGACGATTCTTGATGAAGTTGAATGCGTGATGCAACATCACTAGGTATTCATGTACACTGGATGTCTTTATCCATCTTATTGTGCAAATTGACCTCTTATTTGCAGTGTTGTGAACTACTGTAGCAATCTCAGATTCCAGATTACTTATATAATTCTTAGAAAACGCAAGTGGAGCAGTGGTCAGAGGTGCTCTGAGTCGCACACGAAGTCGATGGTTCGAACTCAAGCTCATGGTTCACCAAGCGATCCATCCATTCAGGGTCGGTAAAATGATATCAGACTTGTCTCATATTTGTCCGGGAGGATAATCAGCACTGACTCGATACAGCGAGAGGCCACCGTGAGTCACTGCAAAAGCCAGATATGCATTCATCACTTCAGACGAAGTTAAATATTGAAGGCGAATGCTTGGCTCATCCCTTAAGGATTGATCAAGGCTGAGAGCCCTATCCTCTATCTTTTATATCATTTCCAGATCAGAAAATGTCCAGTGTTGCACGTTAAGTGAGAGCTTTTCATCTTTTGTTGCTGAACAAAATCCTCTATTCTATCTGAGTGGTCTTATCTAAACATAATCACATCAATATCTGTAATCTAAATAACGTGTTCGCAGAGGAGGTGTACTCAAAATTTAGTCTTCATAGCATATTTTGGAGCATTGCGGAATTCGTGAAACAATAAGCCAATCCAATTCCGGTTTTTGATGAAAAGTTGCTGCTTTGGATTATGTTGATGGCTAGCACTTAAAAAAAATCGCTACGTAAGTTTAATGGACGGAATTCTGACATAGAATTAAGTGTTAAGATGGCAGAAACCGGCGAAGGTGATAAGAAAATATTTGTTTGAGGTAAGGGTCGTTTTTTTTCAATAAATTTGTACTACTGATCATCTTCTGGTTGGCTCGACTCAGTTTATGATTACATCTATCAGTCATATCGTGCGTCCAAGCGATGTTTTCAAAGCGTTCATGTTGATTTTTTTCTCTTCTATTCTGCCATTGTTAATACCCAACATCCGTATAAACCAATAATTGAGTCGTACTAGATTATTCGCACAAAATTAATCATTTCTAATCACGAGTGTTATTAAAAAAGCGTATTTTTAGGTGTAAGGAAATATCATCTTCCGTAGTATTATACACGTGTCCTAGCAAGAAACTCAAATTTACTCCGTTAATCATATCTCAGTACTTTCAGGATTAGAAAAGTTGCACGGATGATGAGTAGCACAGTCTTTCCTTCCCATTTTTTCATTGAAGAAAATATTTACTCGGCGTTAGCAATCCTGGTTATAAATTATCTAGTCGAATGTTTTTGGGCAATACAATTTGATCTCCGAACTTTCGTAGAATTCGTGGCTATTAATTTACTTTCACAATCCTCGTTACTTTTCTATTGTAACGATTTGATTAGAACTGAACATGCGATAGTTAATTCTTCCAATTGCCTAACCGCGAGAATATCACCATAATCTTTTTATCGCTTATTTGACTTTCTGAAGCTCATTCTGGTGCCTCCTGCCCAGAAAATCCATTTTTGATAAGATGAAGCAATAAAGAAGCGGGCTACCTATGTTGTGATAATGAGCTTTCTTTTGAAACGGAGAAAAAATTCTTAATTGAGTAACAAGTTGCTTCCCCCATGTCTAGGTATCGATCGATCGCCCCGCCCTTCAACACGTAGATTAGCCGATAAGAAAGCTCGCCAGATATGGGTAACATGATTTGCTTTCCTTGCTACACTGCAGCGAAAAGGCCTCACCCAGAATGTAAGCCACAGCTTTGGAATCATTGAAACATACGCTATCGAATGATTATTGATAATCTAAAAAAGCAGAAAGCCTGAAGTGAAGGTTCAGTGGTTTTGTTGTTGTGATCTGCTGCCAACTTGTGTCTCGCAACGGACAAGAGAGCAGAGTTGAAATCCTTTATATGGATTATACCAAACAACCTAGAATATACATACATTATTATAATGATAATATAATAATAATATATACATGATTACGACATATCGTTATGCGAACATATGCCTAAGTCAATATGAGTTATCAATTGATGAGTATGAATGTTATCGTAAGCGACAGTGTTATGGTAACTAGTATTATTGTAGCTGATGGTGTTATTTTGAGTGGTATGTTATTGTAAGTGATGATGTTATTGTAAGTGACAATGTTATTCTAACTGACGGAGCATGACTATGCGGTGGAGCCCGTTTCGGCTGTTAAGCTCGCCACGAAATAACAAGCCAACGGTGGGATCCAGTGGGTGAACATACAGTGTTAACAGTGGAGTCACATATGGGCTCAATCCCTTAACCGCGTGGTGGGCCGGGCATAGCCTAAGTGAGTTTGCTCCGCCACGTAAGTGATATGTTCCGCTCACAATTCTATTGAGTTCATCTGACAGTTGTATGAACGCAACATTATGATAGCAATTAGTTACACGATAACGAGATTGTGTGGAGAGAGCAATAATGGATCAATTACGATTTGAGGTGAGGTGGTCTGGATGAAGTCAAACGACCGTGCGGATGATGTCTCGCGATCGAACTGACTGTTGAGGTTGGTGGCAGCTGGGTGCCGCCCTCGCCACTTGGACCATTTTCTGTCAAAGGTCCTTGCACCTTTCGATACCACTTGCTCTCTAGAGTCATGGACCATCTGCGTTGCCTAAATTATCACGTAATTCCCGAAAAGATAGCAAAACTCCTTGGGAAGTTTGCTATAAGCTGGACCTATCAGGGGGGATGCACATAATCGACTACGAAGTCATGTTGAGGAACGTGTGAAGAAAATAAAACCATCAAAACCAGGGAAGAAACAGCTCTCGGCTGATGTGAGCAGCGATGTTAGTGTTGAGACTATTGTGGAAAATCCTTATGTTATAGTAGGATTCACCGATAGATGTGATCGCCTGTGTGAACAGTTAAAACAAGAAAAGAGGTGGCACTGCCATGTGCTGAACTTCTCTCGTCACTGAAGTGCGACCGTGTGGTCTAACTTAGAGTGTATAGTACATCATCCAAATTGCAGCCTGTTTATTTCACGCTACCTATGATACGACTTGTCACATATGCAGAGAGAAGTTTCGGACAACTTGGCTGGTGTTTCATAGTCTTATTGAATTACTTGCTAATTTCAGAAACTGTCACAAAAAACTTCAGTGCGCAAGAAGTTACAAGAAGATTAACTTCTGAGAGCATAGTTGACCCTAAACTTATTATATTGGAAATGAAATTTCTAACAGTGTTCCTGAGAAATGCAAAGTTATCAATCCACTAGTGATCGTCACAATGTACCAATACTCCTCGACTTCGTGCTACCAATCCTGAACTACGTGTCTTCGAAAATCAGGTGATACTCTCCTAGTCGAGGGAGGGAGATTCCTTTTTCTATCAAGTTTGAATTGTTTTCTTCCTCAAGATTATTACTCTTTATTGCCATTTCCCCACGATTATACATTCTCTGTATTAAATCTAATCCATTAAAATGTCGCCGTTTGCTTGATACGAGTTGCCCAGCAGCATATTTTCGTTTTTTTTTTCCAAAAAAATATTCTAATAAATCGTTTGCTCGCCGCTACGTCATGATCACATGGTCGATCTTTGTAGTCCTATCAATATTCCACGACTATATTACAGTAAAATGTTGTATTATGTTATAACATTTCGCAATAATACAATTGCCTGCGTTAAACGCACGTCCTCCCATGTTACGTGATCCATAGGAGATATACTGTAATTCTGCAGCTTCTCGCGTAATCACTGCGATCCTCTGTAAAAAATTAATTTTGAAGCATGTCAATATCCCCTATTTCAAACGTATAAAAGCACTGTCATATAGTTGAGAAGCAACTCATCATGTTTCTCCCGACTCATCCAATGTTTTCAGTCGCCATTGCTTGAGCCAGTTGTCACCATTGTGCTTCATGTATTCATTTCCCTGACCATTCACTATGTTGCTGAAATAGTTCACTGGTCTTGTTGTTGATGTTGATCCTCACTCGTAGTCTTTTCAACTTATGTTTCCTTTGACTTAGTAGTTTATATGTGTCTTCAGTACCTATGATCGTCAGCGTGATCACGTGTCTATGATAAGCCATGCCTTTCGTGTCTTTAGACTGAGGATACCACATTAGTTTTGACCGCACGACTTTTATTATAAGCGAAATGTTCATCGAACGACTGCTTTACACTTTGAAGTCGAAAAATGTCGTATTCCAGATAGGTTAATGACACTGAGCATCGAGTTCTTTTGTCGATTCATATAATGAAACGTACTGGTTTGATGCTCGTCTTAAGGTTTAACTCCAATTTCCAGCAGTTCTAGCTGAAATACCTTCATTATATTCTTCCACGATCAATTTATCAACTCTCATGCTATGTTCTATAATGAATAAACTGTTATTACGAGCTTGATACGGCAACCTCATTCGATTAGCATATAGACGTCCTCTTTTTCCAAGAGATGATTCGAGTCGATTCTCTGACATCGTTCGTCCATCTAATGCGGTTCTTCGCCGTTGTTCGAATCTTACAGTCTTCATGCAACATCGCTGTATTGAAAGGACCACATGGTGGTACTCTTATGCAAAGGCTGCCTCAAAAGTTTATATACTCAGTGTACTAGCTGATAATGCAAGACGAACTGCGCGGATAAACCACTATCTCCAGTGCCTAACGCAGTAGCCATTCTGCGCACATTTCTGTAATAATTAGACGTGGTTTGTAGAAGTTTTTGAAAACTAAATATTTTGAAAAAGTGTTGGTGCTGCAACTGCTTAGCACGACGCTCCCCAGATGGAGTGAGATCTGGGTCCGAATCCTGGCTGAAGCAAATGTTTTTGCACAGCGCTCTACATTATTGGGTATTCCAAAAAAGTCGGCTGTGCAAGGCGACGAAGTGAATGAAAATAGTGTTGGTAACGACACGACGTGTCTAATTCATTGCGAAGTGAGGCGAACTGCAGAGAGTTTTTCGTAATTCGCACGGTATTATAGCGTAATGGTTTTGCATGCGCCACGTACTGGCTTACTTTTTTCAAAATGAGCGGAAGGTAATCAACTAAGTGGCTGAAGTGTCCATTAGAACATATACCACTGGACGAGTTCTGTAATTCATGATTTCAGCAGTTACATTTTTCGGGTCTTGTGAAGAGCTACGAAACCAATTTTATTGAGCTGCTACAGCTTGCGGTTTTATCTATAGCCAATTTGTTATAGCATAACTGTACGTCCACCAAGAGATAACTTTTCTTCCAGTGTCACTGTTAATAGTTATTGTGGAACTTTGAGTTTTATCGTAGTGCCTAAATACATTTGATGTCTTCTTGTTTCAGAATCAACATTTCCTCGATTTCTGTACATTTATTATAGATTAGTGGATTCATTCGTTTGAATATCAAAATTCCACAGAGATGTAATTGTGGACCGTCATGCAAGTAGATTTCTAAGTTTCCAGATACTCCGAACTAGAAGTCTTTGAAACCTTTTCTTCTCATATAACGTGGTGCACTTCATAGGTTTAATCGTTTATGTTCTCCTAAAATTACTCAGTCAACGACATTGAAGGGGTAAGAAATCAGTTTCGGAGATGCTAACAGATTGCAGAAAAAATCATTTTCCCGAGTGAGGTGAATGTTTACAGCTAGGACAAGTTTTCACATTTTAATGAATATGGTGTGCATAAAATGCATGAGTACTAGCATTTCAGATATCAAAGCTAAAATCTTTCCAGATGAAGGTTCTTTGAATCATTGCTATTATTGTGTAGGATATTTGAAGAAGATTTTTTCGCTGGATAAAAGCTTTTTATTAGACCACTGATATATAATAAAAGGCCTAAATATTGAAGATCAAATACTAACTTTTTGAAAAGACTTTCTCACAGCGCTGTAGCGTTCAAAATAAGTGTTTATGTTTATAAGTGTCGTTCATGTTTCATACGCGCCGCGCGTCGTCTATCTTTATCTCGCGCGGCAGAGTTCTCTTCCCTTAATCTGTTTATAAACATTCAACAGCATAGGTTTCGGACGATTCCAACATTTTGCTTATTTTCTAAAGAGACCCTTTTGCTGCACTGTAGAGAGAAAATAACTCGGCTACGGTGTTTGATGATTGCAGATAGAAAGCTGCAGTTGATAGGCGGGATTCACACGTTAAGTGCGACTTTTGTTATTGAATTGAGAATTATCCTCAATTTTGACGGAAAATTTGGATAAAACAAATAATCTTGATGCTCGAAGAATCGCTTCACGCAATATTGTGCTTTTTTCAGTGAGGATCTAGCTGCTCAGGCTCAAATTCAGGTTTGGGTTTGAAAGCTCGCCATTCGGCAAGACATATCAAAATGAAGAGCCTCAGCACTAAACGATAGAGCTGTGCTTCCTGTAGATTTCTGAAGTTATAATGCTACAGATCCTTCAGAAAGGCGAGAAATTAACAAGTAAATAACAAAATCGGATCTATCGGTAGGACGGTGACAAACGCATATTAAACACCACTTGCCGGACAAAATTTCCATGAGAGTGTCGTAATCAATCGAAAACTTAAATCTTTGGCTAGCACCCTACTTAGCCTTCTTCTAAGAAGGGACCCCTTTACAGCGATGTAGCATGCAAAATAAAATTATGTCTCACACCCGTCGCGCTCCTTCATTTTTATCACGCGTAAAATACATATCTTTTTTTTCCATTTTTTCCCTAATTTTTATCACCTCGAAAGCACGATCAGCAACATGTAGAGAGAATGTTGTAGCATCTGAGTCAATCGTTTTATCTGGGGTTTGTACAAAGAAAAGATAGAATATCCAGTTAAATAACAAGCCGTCCCCACATGTCTAATCCATTAGGTCATCGATCAGTCGCCTCTCTTTCCCTTCTCCCTTCCCCCGCTCGTAGGTCATCTGCTAAACAAGCAGCCGAGAATGTGGAACTCGATTTTAATTGGCATAGTTTTGAAATCGTCGAAACTTCCGTTATCGAATCTTTACTAATCGCCTGGAAATAGAGCTCCATTCGGCGAAGTTTATAACATATATTTTATCTTTTTTTTACAGCGCTATCAAAAAGAGATCTTCCATAAACCAACTGCGCTATCCAAAGAGTACTAGCACTTTAAATAAAGAGTTTTCTTTAGAGGGATATAAGCGAGATAAAAAAGCGCGTAGCCATGCGAAACACAGTTTTATTTTGGATGTCACAGCGTTATGAGAAGATGTTTGAAAATTGGCTACTTAGAGCTCTAGCCAGATATATGAGCTTTCGAATGATTATTAACACATCTATGGAAAATTCTTGCCAGCGAATAAAGTCGATCATTCATTTGTCACCGTATAAATGAAGAATCCCCAAAAGTCTTAGCGACAATGCGCGACGCGTGTGAAACACAATTCATTTGAATGCTACAGCGCTGTAGGACGACCTTTCTAAAAAAAGTGCATTCCCGATTTCACCGGGATCTAGGCTTTCGCATGACCACGTGGTCTAGTGGAAAGACCTTGTCCAGGAAAAGCGATCGCGTCAAAATTCCTTGATCGAAAACGGAAAGAGATTTTGTTCCTTTAGTTGTTACACCACCTCTCCTTCGTAAATTCGCTAACAACTGTTTGTTGCCAATGCTATTTGACAAGTTATACTAATTTGCAATGAAACACCTCCTTGCGTACGTATTATTGGCTGCCGCTTATTGCATGGCAGTAAGCGGATATAATTCTGACGCTTATAAGGAGCCAACTACAACTACAAAGCGTACAACACACGGATCAGAAATTGCCCGACTGGGTGCTACAACTACACCGTGGAGTTTTTGGCACCCAAACCCTACGAGAAGGCGGTATATTTTTTCCGCACTAGGCAAATGAGAGAATGTATTTAGTTTTTCGGCATTCGTGGGCATGAGTAATATCTGTTGTTCACAAATACCGGCAGAAATAAATACATTTATTGGTGGATTCCATAGCGACATGCAATTGGCTTTGGCACTGACCAATAACTTACTGTTTCCTCAAGAGCAAACACAGACCCGCTACTATATTTATTTCACCTTCCGCAAAAAAACTCTCTACTTCAGAACATGGGAAGCCTGAGTTGATTGACAATTTGATCAGTCGATTGTTTCACTCAAAACCTAGACTTCAGTAGCACTGCATGCAAGTTGTTCAAACAATGATTGCTTCTATAAGTCTTAGAGCTCTTACTGTGTAGACTTTGATCGTTTGATATGAGTTTTCAGATTGTCAAATGATTATTAAGATACTTTGCGAGGCCACATGTGTTGGAAGGCATTCTTCCATGTGGTTCATTTCTCTTCCCAGAGAATTCATACAAAATGCTTTAGAATATTTGTCCGTAGATGCTTTTCATACTTGTACGAGGATACCGAGTTTGGATCTTCCATGTCATGGTGTGTATTCTATGGGCGCCTTATTGAATGTTTCGTTAGACTCCTATTTTTCCAAGTATGTCCTTCCAAATTCGGACGCAGAATGGTCTACCCGTTTCGCCAATGTATTCGTCTCCGTACGCATCACGGAATATTAGGTATATTGTACGCAAAGTCATGCAACTGCCATCTCTACGATTGGGACGTAAGACTCGACTTGCCTTCCGGATAAGCAATTATATACAATTGGCTATCATTTACTTGGCAGTTAAGAGTATTTGTGGAGAGGGGGTTAGCACATCTAGGCCGCTTTGGAGAAATATTCGATTGGACACACTATCTACGGTCATCGACATTAGTGTATTTTTTTAGTGGGACTGAAAAATTGTTTGGTTTTTAGAAGGAAGAGAAGGGAACTAAGAGACTATATGCCGAAAAGTGGCTACTTGGTCAGTGATTGTCCAAATGACTCATGGACCGGATAAATTAATTCACTGATGGAGACTTACAAAAATGTCCGTTTAAGAACAATGTTCTGTAACTGCGCTCATTTCGTAAATCATGAAGAATAGATGAACGGGACCAAAGGTAAGGGTGATCAAACTTTTATTGAAATAATATTAACACAATAATGACGAGTCCTTTGGAATCATCATGTCTATACTATATATGCAAGTACAGGCAATCGCAACATAAATAGGGCAGTGCAAATGCAGCAACGGAACCACGTAAAGATATATGTTGAAGAAGAATAAGGCTTGAACAATGAGATCGGAGATCGGAAACTACACATTTGTTCGTAGCAGAAATGTAAGACATCGACGGATTCCATCGATTCTGTACATATGATGATACAGTAGAAAACTATGTCTCGTTTACTACTCACAATACGTTTATTCACGAAGCTCTATCTGCAAATCCCAAGTCATCAAATGACTACAAAAAGCAAATAAAAGATATAGAATATTCAATAACAGTCGGAAATTTAACCCCTTCGAAAGAACTCGTTAACTCGTTGAAACATGGGCTTCGAGTATATTGGCGTTTTTCTTGTTGATGTTTCAGCAGTTGATGACGAAGTTTACATAAAATACAACTATACTCAATGGATATCGACTTTCTATTGAAGCCGCACTGATGTCCACATAGATATAAGCAAATTTATTGGATAAGAAACGTCAATCGACGTGAAGTGTAGAGATCAAATTGAAGAGTGGACCCCATTACATAAATACATGGACAATTTATGAAAAAGCACATTAATGGTTTCACTTTAGCAATTATCCAGTCACTTATGGATGAGCACCAAAAGACCGATTATGTGAAAGCTCATCTCAATAAAAGTGGCGTATTTTCTTAATTTGTCTTCAAATTAGGATGGTGCATAAATAGGAGGTATATGATTGTTGAAATTTACCGTTTGCTATTGGGATTAATTCTTAAATATATATATGTTCAAGCTGCATATTATTCTAATGCATATTTTTGCTATATGTTTGATTGCTAATGGCGATTCACCTGCTGTTTATTCCATGACTTTTCAAAACATGGAAGGGATTTTGTTGGTATGTGAAAATTGCAACATAAGACTGAGTTCAAGATGGTTGTGAAGCAGCACAAACAACTCGCTACATCAACAATGCATTCCGCCTTGGAACTGCAAAATAACCTCATTCAGCGGTAATTTAAGAGAAGAAGAGGATAAGTCTGACGATGAGGAGCATAAAGGCCGGCCATGGGTAGTTGGCAGCGGACAATTGAAAGCGATCATCGAAACTGATCCTCTCAAGATTACACGAAATGTTACAGAGAGACTCGGCGTTGACCATTCCACGATCGTTTGCTATTTGAAATAAATTGGGAGGGTGAAAAACATTGGCGCAGTAGAGCAATTTGAATACAGCCAGATGACAGCGGCGCATGGCATAACGGACACTTCAAAGGTTGAACTAATTAGGCTACGACGTTCTACCTCATCTTTCATCTTTTGCGAACCTCGCACCCACCGGCTATCACTTCTCCAGGCATCTCGACAACTTCTTGCTTGGAAAATACTTCAACAGCCAACAGGATGCAGAGAATGCTCTAATGTTTCAGAAAAGTTCGTCAAAACCTAAGGCACCGTTTTTTATATTACAGGAATAAGCAATCTTTGTCCTTAGCAAGAATGTATTGATTGCAATCTTTTTGCTTAGTTAATAGATGTACTTGAGCCTAGTTAACAGAAATTTGTGGTCTGCCGTAATCAGTACTTTTGTACTTACCTAATACTACTATGTTCAGATAATTTCAAAAAAATACACCTCATTCTTTGGTTAAATGCAGGGCTTAAAGTGGAGCGTGGGTCACAGACGAGGAAGGCGAGACCTACGAAACACGGGTGTATGGCCATCGCGTACGAACGCTTGGGATTTAAACATTTTTTAAAATTATCTTGAATGTTTATTGCGAGGATTTAAAAATAGTCGAAGCCATGGACGAATTATGTCAAGGTAATGTGATAATGTACAAAAGTTCACTAGTTGGTTCTCTATATCGGGAGGGTCGAGTTCCTTCCAAATAAGACAATTGAATGCAAGCACCGATCGGATCTCTATCTCACGAGAGTACTCTCGATCTCTTCACCTGTTCGTCTCCAATGGTTCATGCACGTTATACACTTTACACTCAGACGTCTAAGTCTTGTATTGCTTACCTATTTCTTACTGATACTTCTTCGCTAAGCTAATACATACTGTCCTAAAAAATCTGACCTGTACGCAGTGCTTTCTGTTTACAAATTTACATGCAAAGCGTCTTGCTTATCATCTTGCTCGATCCTTACTCGTAGGCATACCTTAAAGTTAAGATGGATAGCTTTTAGGACAGACTTTCTTGCTCTGATGTGTTCGCCTCAGTTGAGAAGTGACGCGCATTATATAAGGAGCTCAGACGTTACTTAAAACCATCGCATCCTCCACAAGGATTAGAATCAGATTTGTAGTCTCCGTTTCTTTTTTTCTGCTTCGTCAGCGTCCTAGTGAAAGTATTCAAATCTTACTATTGTGTTCAAAGTGATCATCACCGTGTGTCACGTTCAAAATTGCGATTCTGATTCTCTCTAAGTTCACATCAGTATTTATGCTTCATCACTCTCCTAAACCATTACAACCACTATTCACAGCAAGGAATAACAAAATGCTTCGCACTTATAAAGTTATTTTTTTGTAACGAAGATAAGAACAAATTAGGGTACTTCTTTTCCTATCCTGCACACATTTCCAACCACTAGGATAAACGCGTTTTCAGCTTTTCTTCTGAGTTTTGGTAGTCATTTGATAGCTTGTGACTCTTGACTCTTAATGCTGCATTTTATCTTTGAAATTTTCTATCGTTCTGTGAACCTAAGCTTTTTATTTTGATCTTATGTTGCCAAATGAGCCAGCTACTAAGCCTAATAGCCTAAGTCTGTGCACATAAAGCTTGTGAATGTATAAAGGACATCTTGAAGTATCAGAGTCGCATGTTTTATCTAGTGTTCTTTAAGTGGAAAAAACCTAATTTTGGTAACAGAAATCGGATCTTTTCTAGAATCCAGTCGCATTTTTGGTATGCGACGCCACTTAGGGCCTTGGAAAAAGCGTATTCTTTGCTGTAATCTGACAAATGTATAATTATTAAATCAAGTGAATTTTGGAAAATATTTTTTATATTACTTGTTTTTCACACCGTGCCAGTCGAAATGAGATTTTGTTTCACATTTGAAGATTCCTAGCCTGATTTAAGTTTTATTGTAAGAAATTTTTGACCACTAGATAAGGCAAATCATTCTGAATAAGGAAAAGTATTTGAACTTAAAAAAAAACTTTTTATAGCTCTGCAATTCGAACTCTAATCGACTGGAAGTGCTCCCTGTGTGTGAACCCGATAATCTTTCGGTCGTTACAAAGCTGGAAAAAGTCCTTTCCGAAAGCCAAATATATCATTACAATCGAAAAAATTTCTCTAACTAACGATTAAAAGCTCATTACAACCAAGTCTTTATCCAGTGAGAAGTCTTCGAATAAGGGAGAAAATCTTATTTTGACTGATACCGCGCCAAAAATAAGTTATTTGAGAAATTAAAGCATGCCTTGAAATTCACTGATTTCGGCTATCGATAAACTCCAAAAACGTTTTGCAATAGCAAAAAATACGTTCTCGCCAAAGGCCTCAAGTGGCGCCGCTTTTTCAAACATCCTTTTCTAGAATCTACCGCATTTTAAAACACATATTGTGCCATAAAAATCAGATAATGCTGTTGTCAAACGTCTTTATTCTTACCATCTGGACGTATAAGCCGAAATCCATATCAATTAGGCCTATACCTAAGCCTGAGCCCAAATGCGGCAGGATTCTAGAAAAGATCCCAAAAATCGTACATCACATGTGAATAGTGCTGCGTGATGAACAACCCGCGATCGATGTTACAACCACTTACACATCATCACCTGTATCACCTGTCGTCCCGTTGATCGTCGAGTGACTCGAGCGGGTACCAGCAACTCTTCCATTTTTCCTTATCGCGTGCAAGAGTAGCCCAATGGGTCCTCCTCGCTCTAGGAATTCGCTGAGCATCATATCTTTCTTCCATCGCTTTCGTGAAGAAATCGGACCAACGGGTCAGTGGTCTTCCTTTAGAGCGCTTGACTTCCCGAGGAATCCAGTCGGTAACGGCTCTCGTCTATCGGTTGTCGTTGAAGCGCATCACGTGTCCGGCCCACCTTATTTTCGACATCCTGGCGTGTAGAACGGCGTCTCTGATTTTCGATCGTTGACGTAGGTCGGAACTTCGGATCCTTTCTCTCATTTGCGAAATACGGGATACTCCTAGCATCGACCTTTCGACTGCGCGTTCGATAACGTCAAGTGATCTTTCATCCTGCTTACGTAGCGACCAGGTTTCTGCTGCATACGTTAGGGCAGGGATAATCGTCGAGTCGAAAAGGTGGGCACGGAGTCGGATGTTCTTTGTCCTCTTCACTACATCTTCGATGCTCTTGAAACGTTCCCCAAGCCGCTCGTTTCCTCCTGCTCAACTCTGGGGCTAGGTCGTTCATCATGTTGATTTCACGACCTAGATAGATGTAACTGGAGCATTCGGAAATTGTCGTTCCGTTGAGCGTGAAATGTGAGCGTAATGCCCCATTCACGCTCACACATCATAACCGACAAAAAATGCGAGCCAAGTGCGAAACATAAACTTCTTTTGGCAACCACAACGCTTAATGAATTCTTTTTTTGAACTAAGTGAGCTTTTGATATATACTATATAATAGCCACCATTTTATTGTTCTATGATCTATCAGATACAATTGTGGACCATCCACACCGACTCTCGCATTGGTTAGGAGGTAGAGTGCCTCAGCTCAAAAGTTCGATCTGAGAAATGACACAAAGTCACGCGTGATGAGGAAACACTCATCTTTGAGATTCATTTTGGAATTTTGGACATGAAGTCAAAACGCAGAGAGTTTTTCGCGCTGAGATCTTATGACGCTCTGCGGGGATAGTTACTTCTCTTTTGATATCTTTCCGCTATGTGTTTGCGCTCTATGCGCCTAATGGGGTGTTTGGTTCAGCTACATGTTTACATGCTAGGTTATCCTTTATACGGAGACATAGTGATCTTTCCGTTTTGCCTATGCGTTCTTCTCCTCTCTTACACGATTTATCAGGAGATCAGCTAAATTGTACCTGAACTCAAACAACCACCGTCTCTCCCGTTGGAGTGTACTATGCATTTTTCCGTAGTACATAGACGTAATAAAGGCAGTTACGGACTGACTAGAGTTTGAGAGTCTTCGGCGGTAGTTCGATCAGTGCTGTCAGTTTCTTGAGGCCTGCTCTTTTCTAACACTGTTCTATAGCTGCACTTATTTTGCTTGTATTATATATATATATATATATATATATATAAAATGGTATATATATACACCATTATATATATACCTTAACGGCTCCATTGCTGGGCAAGTATGTGCAGAATTATATCAGAAGGTGCGCAAGAAAATATGTAAAAGAAAAATCTGTTCTGTCGGAAACTGCTTATTTTTTGGATCAAGTTTAGAGACTTAGTTGGAGAACTAATATCACGTAGCTTTTTGAAATGCTTTGCATTGAGCAAATTGAACGTTTGAAGCTATTGGAAAATTCAAAAAAGCTGCTAAAGTGACACCACTTATGCTTAGAAGCTGAGATTCAAATTCGTTTTTACTTAGTGAATTATCCGGGACAAAAGTTGCCAATTTGCTTGCGTTGAGTTCATGATCTTTGCTTAGCTATTTAGAGGCTAAAAATGATTTTTCTTGTAAACAAAGCTGGAATTCCAACCGACCACTTCATGATCTCGTTGCTGGCCACAATCTCGACAGTGTTTGGATGTGGAGTGATGCCAGCTGGTCAAGGTAATACATACAGTATTGCTACGGTAGTTCAAATACTCTCAGTTTTGAAAGCGTATGTTACTCAGAAGAATGAAAATGGGCTCTGATACGTCGCAGTCGAGTCCTCTGATAAGAGATTTGAATTCTGGCTGAAAAAAGAACAAAACCGTTTATTATAGTAATTTCGTTTCTAACTATTCATAAAAAAAACCGTAAATCTTTTCAGGGAGCACTAGAAATTTCACTGTTACTGGCTTTACTTTGCCTGTCGCCATGGCTTACTCCACCTCAACTGCTGTCCTGGCTCAACTTCCTGGTATCGCAACTAGCGAGGCAGGGGCTAAAGGATTTGTAGAACGCCTTGTAATGCAAACAGTAAGGGGCAACTTTTACATTACAAGTATTTTCTTGCTTTATGCGGTACCTTCGAAAGCGTAGAAAGTGAGCTTCAATCGACTAACAGTGCTCCAGCCTCTCAGTGTTGATGCTAATTTAACCGTTTTGCGCAAAGTGGCTTCAAGACACTATTAAATGAGCTTTTTGAAATCATGAATAAGTCTACTTTTCAGGTCGTCGACGTTCTAGAAAGCCAGGCTCGCAGTGCACTCTTACCTGATGCTGTCATCTCAGCCATTTTGAGCCAGCTTACTGTGATTGTCAATTACACACCGTTAGAGTGCCCGAATGTGCGTATCCGTCTACCAGACGTAGAAGCGCGTGGGTATTCTATCTCTGATTTTTGAGAGACAAGCAAAGGTGAGATAGGTACCAAAAAAGAACGGCTATCTTTCTTACTTTCTGTGATACAAACGATTGCTAGAATATTGCTGTAAGTAGTCGTGGTAGATGGGAAAAACCATCTATAACTCCACCAAGATTCGTACCTGTAGCATTGATGCTATTTAGATGAATTTTTATAGTATCCTTTCCGAGAATGGTACAAGATTCAATCTCACTTAGTGGTTCAAAAGGCTACAAATAAAGGAAGAACGTCAATGCTCAAAACTACTTCGACTTTTTCAGAGATAAGTCTCTATAATGTTCACAGTCTATTGCAGTCAACGTGAATGAAAGAGCTTGCATCATTATCGGCAACACGGTGACGGCAATTTGCTCTGTGACCGCCATGAAGGCATGTACGCTGCTCCCGGATGCAGGATGTGAAAATAACGCCTGTGTCCGGCCCACCCTTGACAATTTCAGGATCACTTTCAGTATGAATTCTTAATTCTATTTATACAACTTTGTCTTGTGAAAAAGATTCTCTGCAGACCACCAACATTATCATGGCGAGTTGGTCAAGAGCAATGTGGCAAAGTGTAGTAAATCGAGCGATTCGAATGTTGGCATCGGGTCCATTCGGATCGCACTTCTTCTCGGCAGTTGCCACTGTCGGCGGAAACTGAAATTGAACTGTGATATATTTAGAGTAAACACTTTGTTGGCTGTCATTTACTGCAGAATTGCACCAGCAATAGACGGACATTTTATTATTTGAGTGTTAATCACTCAGAGGAATGCAATAAATTTCACTAAAGTGTGCAATGTGATAAATTTTGATTTCGCGCTTTCTTACAAGAGCAGCAGAGAAATTTGCAGATGGAAAATTTACATGAATGAATCTCTCTCATCTATGATTTAAGAAAATATTACTGCTGTTGTATCATTAGTGGATATAACACAGTAGTTGAACAAAGAATACTTGGACGAAAACAATGAAAGATTGTTGTGAATAACTAGAATGAAGTCAGCTGCGACAGCTTTATGAAGGTTTCACTAAATGGCATCAAAAACGATCAATCTGCAAACTACTGTTCAACTTTCAGGTCTTGAGCACTTTAGAATTCTGTTTACATACAACGACGAGATTTTACACTAATAACAAGCATATTAAATTAGATTGCAACTTAATGACATCTAGTGAAATACGCTTCGCAAGACATTTTAGTACAGTTGGACAGTTCCTTGTCAAACAAAACACAAACTTTTACGTTTTTTCTTTTATTGATTCTTAATCCCTGAGGGACCATGTGTATCAAATATGATACACGACTGACTTGAAAGCTTTCCTTGCTAGATAAAAGTTTTCTCCCACACATTTGAAAATCATTCAGAAGCTTAAATCTCTGCAATTTCGGCGATGTGTTTAATTAAAAAAAAAGATTTATCCGTTGTTGCAGCGGAAACAAAATCATGTTTCACACTCAGTTTGCTTCATTTGCTCGGCTGAGGCATCGATATGGCTATCCACTAAAGTCAGTAAAATGATAATTTGAGATAGTTTGTCTGCAGTGTTGCACTTCCCTCAGGCGCCTATGATCTTAGTGAGTGTATGGAACTGTTTTTGTGCTTTCTATAGTAAGTCAGTTTCAGAACGTAGAATTCCAAACGATTTCTTTCCAGTGGGAATTACGGGGCCCGAGACATGTATAGTGAAAGGGCAAAGATTAGTGTAGAACTTTTCCGTTATTAATTCCGTGTTATAGCGGAAGTTATTGTAGTCACATCTTGGTTCATGAACGCTGACAGTGAAACACTATAATCACGCAAATTCCGATGAAACTTTTTAGACTAACTCTTCTTTGTGCTGTTTCTAACAATTTCGTCTACCTTCTTCATTAATAGAAACGTCAACATCAGCTCTGTGAGCGCTCAAGATCGAGTCTTATGGGGCGCACTAGAGCCTTGGAGTACTCTGTACTTTGGTGTCGATGGATTTGCGCTTCGACAGGACTGAGCTCCTGCGCATTCGGCTCGCTCAAACGATTGCCATCTGTTAAGGAGTGCTTCTAAGCTTTGGAGCAAGAACATTTCGTTATCAAATCGTCGGATCTCAAGCCAATGATTATTCTGTGTAGTCCATACTAGAGAACGAATTCTCGACTACTCGCCACATTAACGTAAGCGCTCTTAAAACGGCTTTGACACGTGCTTGGGACGGAATTAGATGGAAACGTGTGCGAGCATCGTTGAAAATTTTTGCAAGCGCCTTCGTAAATGTATAAATGTATATGATAGGGGGCAGGTCTAAGGATTTGTTACATACTTTTTTGTTAATTGCTGTGACTGTTGATCTAATGGACGTAATTATTCCTCTAATAGAATGAATTCATTCGTTTGTGCAGCATTTTTCTTCCGTTTCGCTTCGAGTGATTCTTTAGCCCTTGCTCAAATTTCAATGTGCTTATAGTTATTTTTGAGCCATGCATGTGGTCTGTTATGCGCACTTATATGGTGCAATACACGCGTTTTGTCCTTGCAGTCTCGTCAGTGTAAAACGTTCCTCGTCAACTTCTCTGGGTGTAGATTGTACATCCCCGAGGAACTGACTGAACGAAAAGGCACCGTTCAACTGACGAGACTGCAAAGCCAACACGTGTATTGCACTGTTGAAGTGCCCATTACAGACCGCATTCATGGGTCAAAAGTCAGTATAAGCCACATTTACTTAGTTTCGAAATTTCTGGAAAAATGACAGAACCTTTTACGCTTCCTGTACGTCACATTTGGCAGAAAACTGCGCTTTCATCAAGTGAAAAACTTTCTCAATTAAATTACAGTAGAACAGGCCTGATTTGAGAAACTGTTAACTGATAATCATATATTGATCCACAGAAAATAAAGTTGTGAAGCAATTTCATTTACACGACATTTGTTAAATCAGTTCTATATAATCCCTGCATGAAATTCGTTTGCCATATTATTGTATTCGAAGATCAAGGAGAGTACTGTAGCGGGGCTGTTCGTCGCTTAATGACTCAATTGAAACGACATAAAAGTGCTAAAACATGGACATTTTCAACACGAAACTGATACAACGCGAAGCTGCCGAAGCTGCTTATTTAGCTTCAATTATCGCTGGTACAAGACTCATAACAGGGCCATTGATCATACAGCGCTGACACTCCTTTCGATTTATCATTGACGATGTAGACACGGTGGAATTTATTATGCTTCGAGTCGGGCAATCCTCGCTAACGTTCTGAAAACATGGATTTCTCGCTACACACATTAGGTCGTCTACTACTGAGATGGACTCCCACAAAGAAAAAGAGACAGGTGCTCTCAATTCGTTATTGATGCATGGGTCAGTGAAGAGCTCTGAAAATCCGAACCTTAATCAGCCGTATGCTGCACACAGTTTCTTAAACTGGAGAACGAGTTCTCTATTGTCCACTGGGAAAATGTCAGAATCGCATCAAAGGCAGTTCTCGTTCCTGTAAAGTAGACGTTGTTTTGAATGGAGACTGCAGATTACTCCACGAACATAGAGTAATGAGTAGGCCAAATTGATCGCTCATCAGAGGAAATTTTCGTTCCACATTTTTCAAAAGATTCTTTTATATCATCATTGGGAATGAGAAAAGCATCTACACCGTCACACAGTTGTGAGACTTCAATATACGAAATGTGCATCAACAAATTTTGCTTCTCTGCATATCGTCGAGAGAGCTGTGGGCGTTCCTAAACATACATCTCGTGAGAAATTTCAAACGTCTAAAAAGGTAAAGAACGATTCCCCTCACAGTGTTTTTTGCAAAGTTCACTGTAGTATCCCACTTCGATGCATTGGCAGTTTAATCATGTATAGGATTCCCTCACCTTACGATGAGATCTGGTGCCTCCATGCAATCATTTGCTCCTTGACTAATTCTGACTCGGTCTCCCTTCTACCTTCTGATATTTGTGGATCTTGGCAGTTTCATTACATTCTTGTTTTCTGATCCTCTAGAAGAATTCTCAGAAGTTCCTCTTTTGATATCTAAGCAATTAGAATACCGAACAAGTTTAATTGATCGCTCATTATGAGATTATAAATTCAGACCTTACAAATGATATATTCGGAACTGTAGCTAAATTAGATGAGCCATCAAACTGCTGCTATATAAAATGATAGTTCGTTATACAATATGTTGGCCTCTCCCTCAACAAGGAAGATTTCATAAGCATGCTAAATGTCAGAAGCCAATGAGAACATCAACGCCTAACAAACGCGATTTTTTTTTATGAAGTTTGTTACTAGAAACGCTTCCCAGCAAGAAGTTAAGCTCCGTTTTGTCGTCTGATACATGTATCTACGGATTTTCTCTCACAAGTGCACTTGTTGTTCTCTTTCACGCGAAACGGGAAAATGGGTGGTCTACTTAAGCGCGCTTGAGTCACTTGATGGTAGTTGGAACAGCATGTGACCCAAGATGGCAAGCCATACTAAACACTGTTGTGAGACAAAGTGGTCATATGATCTTTGATTAGAAGTTTCTATTACAGCAGTGTTCACAATCGCTAACTTAGTAGAGCATCGTATTGAAAGTGTAGGGGGATTATTATAACGATATTGCACGTCAATTACAATCAAAGTAAAGCGGCGTGAAAGTGCTAAAGTACAGAGCTGCTTCCACACGGAACTGTTGCAGTACGAAACTTCCAAAACAGGAAACTGCGGCAACACTAAATAACTACAGCACGGAATTTCAACAACATGAAAGTGCTATGGCAATGAACTGTTTGCGCTTCAATCGCTCGTAAAAAAAACTCTAAGAACGCCAGTGATTACTCAACGCTAATAGTGCTTTAAAATTGTCGCTCGTCAAACACTTCATGTCTGTTCCACACGAGAGGAAATGGACAAATGTTTTGAAGTCTTGAAAGGACAGTCAGTGCATATAAAATTTCCGCGAGAAAGTCCAAACGGGAGCTGGCTTTCATTCCTAAATATCCAAGTAAAGCTTTTGGAAAGTGGCTATAGTATAAAATGTTATTGAAAACCAAGTAACAAAAACATTTTAATCAATCACCTTTCCTCTCATCCTTCACACATGAAAAAATCGCTAATTAAAAACATGTTTCGAACTGCTAAAAATGTGGTGCACAGGAGAAGAGGAAACGGACGAATCCTTAGACTTGGCACGAAAAATTGCCATTTCCAACGGCTACAAAACATTTGCTTCTTGAAATTATTCAAAAAGTGGAATTAGGTCCCGAGAGAACAATACTCCGCACCTGAATAGAGTTCCCTTCAAATTGTCATTTATATCAAACGAAATTAGTAGCGCGGTTAAAAGGTGCCTAAAAAGATGCGGTCTTGAAAACTCCGTAGTAGCTATCGAAATCCCACCTCCCACCATACGCCATCAGCTGATTCGCAACAGACTTTACGATCGCTTGTGCAACACCAAAATCTGCATGATCTGCCCTAACGGAAAAGAGGGGGATTGTATGAGATCGGGCGCAATTTATTTATTAACATGTAAAACATGTGGGAAAGAATATATGGGCGAAACAGGTAGAAAACTTTTCATCCGCATAAGAGGATGTTTAGATAGTAAGTCTGAAATAGATAAAACGAAACGTTTAGGTTTACATAGGACACAAAAACACAGCAGCAAGATTTCGACGTGGCTATCACATTACTAGCGCAGGAATGATATCATCCACGCGCAAAACTTGAAGCATTTTTATAAATCCCAAAACCCCTAAATGAACCGGAAGGACGAGTGCGTCACCATCACGCGAGATTGCGCCCTTTCTTCGTTTGATCTTTTAGCCTGACCTAGGCAGCATATAAATATGATCATCCGAATCATTCAAATAAATTAATACTACGTACACCCAGGCTCTGAATAACGCGGGTCGCCGAAACGTTAGCCGATATGCTACAACTAGTTCAACAGCCTCGCGTCAGCTAATCCAGAAAAGTTTTTCTCGATATTTACAATATGGTTGCTCACCAAGCTCTATCTGCAAATCTCAAGTTATCAAATAACTACAAAAAACAAATAAAATATGTAGAATGTTCAACAACAGTCGGAAAATTATGCACTTCCCAAGAATTCGTTAACTCGTTGAAACAAGGCTGTAAATAAATTGGCGTTTCTCTTGTCAAAAAATCTCTGCAAAACATTTTTCAGTGATGTTCAGCAATTGATGACAAAGTCTTCGCAAAATACAACCATACCCAATGGGTACCGACTTTCTATCTAAACCGTACTGCTGTTCACATAGATATAGGCGAAATTTATTGGATAAGAAATGTAAATCGACGTGAAGTGTAAAGTTCAAATTAAAAAGTGGACCCCATTATTTAAATACATGGGCAATTTATGAACAAGTTCATTAATGGTTTCATTTCAACAATTATCCAGTCACTTATGGATAAGCACCCAAAGACCGATTACGTGAAAGCTGAGCTCAATAAAATGTGGTGTATATTCTTAATTTGTGCTTGAATTGGAATGGTGTACAAATAGACCGGTATATGCATTGTTGAAGTTTACCGTTTGATATTGGAATAAATTCTTAAATATATATTTGGTCATGTTGCATATTATTCTAATTCATATTTTTCGCTCTATGTTTTACTGCTAATGGCGATTCACCCGCTGTTTCTTTTATGACTTTTCGAAACTATGGAAGGGATTTTGTTGGCATAGAAAACTGCAATGTAAGACTGAGTTTCAAGATGGTTGTGAAGCAGCACAAACAAGTCGCTACATCAACAATGTATTCCTCCTTGGAACTGCAAAATACCTAATCTAGCGGTAATTCAAAAGAAGAAGAGGAGAACTTTGACGATGAGGAGCATAGTGGCCGGCTATGAGTAGTTGGCAGTGGACAATTGAAAGCGATCATCGAATCTGATCCTCTTAAGACTAAACGAAATATTGCAGAGAGACCTGGCGTTGACCATTCCACCATCGTTTCCTATTTAATGAAAGCTGGTACGGTGAAAAAGATTGGCACAGAAGAACAACTTGAATACAGCCAGATGGCAGCGGTGCATGGCACAACGCGCACTTCAAAGGTTGAACCAATTAGGCTACGAAGTTCTACCTTATCTTTCATATTTGGCGTCTACCTCGCGCCTATCGGCTACCACTTCTCCAGTCATCTCGAGAACTTCTTGCTCGGAAAATCTGCATCAACCAACAGCATGCAGAAGATGCTTTGATGCTTCAAGAAAGTTCGTTAAATCCTCAGGCATCGGTTTTTATATTGCAGACATAAGCAATATTTGCCTTTAGCAAGAATGTGTTGATTGTAAAACTTCTTGTTTAGTCTAAAATCTGTCTATTTTGAGTGCCACTTGCAGTGGTATGATCTTATAGTGTACCCAATATGTGGAGTACTGTGCAAAAACGTTTGCGTCAGCCGGGATTCGAACTCAGACCTCACTCTTTCCGCTAGCGTATGCCAACCATTGCACTACCGACGCTCGTTTTGCACAGCGCTCTTATTTACGCTATAACGCGTTGTCTGCCAGTAGCCAACCGTCGACGGTCTTGCGAGCAGCTGCTATCGGCATTGAACCCACTTGTGTTGACAGACATTGGATATCGATAATCAGTCTAAATTCTGTCTATTTTGACTGCCACTTACAGTGGTATGATCTTATAGTATGCCCAATATGGACAGAATAGACAGAATTTAGACTGATTATCGATATCCAATGTCTGTCAACTCAAGTGGGTTCAATGCCGATAGCGGCTGCCCCGCCAAACCGTCGGCGGTTGGCTGTTGGCAGACAACGCGTTATAGCGTAAATAAGAGCACTGTGCAAAACGAGCGTCGGTAGTGCAATGGTTGGCATACGCTCCCGGAAAGAGTGAGATCTGGGTTCGAATCCAGGCTGACGCAAACGTTTTTGCACAGTACTCCACATATTGGGTATACTTCTTGTTTAGTTAATTAAGATGTATTTGAACCTAGTTATTAGAAATTCATGGTCCGCAGTAATCAGTACTTTTACACTTACTTTCAGTACTATGTTAAGACAATTTCGAAAAAAAACACACCGCCGTCCTTGCTGCAATGCAGGACTTAATGTGGGGCGTGGGTCACTGACGAGGAAGACGAAACCTCCGAAACACGCGTGTATGGCCCTGGCGTACCAACCTCGCTTAGGATTCGAACATTCTTTTTTTAAATATTTTGAATGTCTCTTGCGATGTTTTAGGAACAGTCGATGCCATGGATGAATTATGTTGAGGTAATGTGATAGTTTACAAACATTCGCTAGTTGGTTCTCTATATCGGAAACGTCTAGTTCTTTCCAAATAAGACAACTGAATGCAAGCACCGATCCAGTCTCTATCTCACGAAACTACTCTCGATTTCTTCACGTGTTTGTCTCCAATGTTTCATGCACATTTTACATTTCACACTCAAACGTCTTTGTCTTGTATAGGTCACCTATTTCTTATTGATACTTCTTCGGTGAGTTAATGCACTCTGTCCTAAAAAATTTCACCTGTAGGCAGCGCTGTCTGGTGTATAATTGTACACGCAAAGTGTCTTGTTTATCATCTTGCTCAGTCCACACTGGCAGGCATACCTCAAAGCGAACATGGATAGTTCTTAAGACAATCTTTTTTCCTCTGATTTGTTCGCTTCGCCTGAGTTGAAAAGTGCTGACGCGCACTATTTAAGGAGCTCAGACATTAGGTCAAACCATCGCATCCTCCACAAGGATTAGAACCAGATTTCTAGTCTCCGTTCTCTTGTTCTGCTTCGTCAACGTCCTAGAAAAAGTATTCAAATCTTAGTATTGTGTTCACAATGATCATCACCTTGTGTCACATTAAAAATTGCGATTCGATTCTCTCTAAGTTCACACTTAGGATTCATGCTTCATCCACTCTCCGAAACCTCTACAATCTCTATTGACAGCAAAGCGTAACAAGCTGCTTCGCACTTATGTAGTTAAGTCTGCTTTAACGAAGATTATAACAAATTAGAATACTTAATCTCCTATCCTGCACCCATTTCAACCACGTGGGATGAACGCGTTTTCCGCTTTTATTCTGAGTTTGGTAGTCATTTGATCGCTTGATACTCTTGACTCTCAATGCTGTGTTTTACCTATGAAATTTCTTTCGTTCTGTGAACTTAGGCTTTTTATTTTGATTTTATGTTGCCAAATGAGCTAGCTACTAAGCCTAAGCAGAGTAAGCCTATGCACAAAAAGCTTACGAACGTATAAAGGACATCTCAAAGTATCAGAGTCGCATGTTTGATTTCGAGTTCTTCAAAGCGAAAAAAAAGCCTGATTTTGATAACAGAAATCGGATCTTTTCTAGAATCCAGCCGCATTTTCGGTATGCGACGCCACTTGAGGCCTTCGGAAAAGCGTTCTTTGCTGTTATCTGACAAATGTATGATTATCTGATACCTCAAATCAAGTGAATCTTGAAGTATACTTTATTTCTCATATTGCTTGTTTTCAACGTCTTGCCAGTCAAAATGAATTTTGTTTAACATTTGAAGATTTCTCTGATGAAAGTTTTATTATAACAAAATTCTGATCACTAGATAAGACAAATCTTTCTGAATGCGAAAAAATGTTTGGTCTTCAGAAAAAAAAGAACTTTTTAGAGCTCTGCAATTCGTACCCTCACCGACTGGAAGTGTTCACTGTGTGTGAACCCGATAATCTTTCGGTCGCTACAAAGCTCGAAGAAGTCCTTTTCGAAAGCCAAATATACCACTATAATTGAAAAGATTTTCTCAAACTAACGAGTAAGAGTTCATTACAACAAAGCCTTTATCCAGTGAGAAAACTCCGAATAAATGACAAAACCTTAATTTGACTGGTAAGGCGAAAAAATAAGCCATTTGAGAAATTAAACATGCCATTGAAATTCACTTGATTTGAGCTATCGATGAGCTACAAAAACGTTTTGCAGTAGCAAGAAAATATGTTTTTACCGAAGGCCTCAAGTGGCGCCGCATTTTCAAACATCCTTTTCTAGAATCATACCGCATTTTAAACATCGTATTGTACCATAAAAAACAGATAATGCTGTTGTCAAATGTCTTTATTCTTACTATCTGAACGTATAAGTCAAAATCAATATCAGTTAGGCCTAAGCCTAAAGCTAAGCCGAAATGCGGCAGGATTCTAGAAAAGATCCCAAAAATCGTACACCTCATGTGTGCTGCGTAATGAACAACTCCGCGATCGATGTTACAACTACTCACACATCATAACCGAGAAAAAATGTGAGCCAAGTGCGAAACTTAAACTTCTTTTGGCAACCACAGCGCTTAATGAGTTCTTTTCTTTGAACTAAGTGAGCTTCTGATATATATATATAGCCACCATTTTATTGTTCTATGATCTATCAGATGCAATTGTGGACCATCCACACCGACTCTCGCATTGGTTAGGAGGTAGAGTGCCTCAGCTCAAAAGTTCGATCTGAGAAATGACACAACGTCACGCGTGATGAGGAAACACTCATCTTTGAGATTCATTTTGGAATTTTGGACATGAAGTCAAAACGCAGAGAGTCTTTCGCGCTGAGATCTTATGACGCTCTGCGGGGATAGTTACTTCTCTTTTGATATCTTTCCGCTATGTGTTTGCGCTCTATGCGCCTAATGGGGTGTTTGGTTCAGCTACATGTTTACATGCTAGGTTATCCTTTATACCGAGAAATAGTGATCTTTCCGTTGTGCCTATGCATTCTTCTCCTCTCTTACATGATTTATCAGGAGATCAGCTAAATTGTACCTGAACTCAAACAACCACCGTCTCTCCCGTTGGAGTATACTGTGCATTTTTCCGTAGTACATAGACGGTAATAAAGACAGTTACGGACTGATTAGAGTTTGAGAGTCTTCGGCGGTAGTTCGATCAGTGCTGTCAGTTTCTTGAGGCCTGCTCTTTTCCTAACACTGTTCTACAGCTGTACTTATTTTGCTTGAAGTTAGGAATTTTGTCAATATTTGTCGTCAGGGTGTTTGATCCAAACTCCAAACCTATCGTGAGGAGCTACACTTCGTATCCTATGGAGATGGCTATTTTGCGTGTCAAGTTCAAGGACTCCTTCCTTCTCTTCTCTTCTGTGCACGCACTGGCCACTGTGCAAAACATGAATCTTATAAGCGCCTTTATAGTGCGAAAACAATGAGAGGAAATGTCCTGAAGCAGGCTGTTTCTTTAGTTGGGTCAGGGCACCATTCTGTGATAAAGCAGTTTCTGAATATTCAGATATGATCGTTTAGAAATAGAATGCAATCTTTTCTTGGTTTCGTTTAAGTGAACTCTGTTTGCTCTAAATTTTTATTCAAAAATTTAAAGCATTTGTTTGTGCGTTTCTTCCTTTGATTAGCAGGTGACAAGCAGTGATAAACTTTCAGTAGAATAGTGGCCCAAGACCGAGTGCGTGGCGAAGTAACTGGCAAAACATCAGCCATTGTATTGTTACTGTAATGCATTACCAAATCATCATTAAGTTATATTATTTTTAGTTTCGAGTGTTTTCTGAGGCTACCCTCAAATTTCAATATGCCTAATTCATGAGCCATTCATGTGGTTTGCTATGGACACTTATAGATGCAATACATGTCTTTCGCTATTTCGGCCTCGTAAGTTGCGCGTGCGTCGATGACGAATGTTTTACATGCGTTGCTAGGGGAAAAATCATCCAATGCGTAAAGTTCTGCACTTGATTGCTCCTGGCTGGTAATCGTGAAATCTCATACCTTTCGTTCCAAATGTTTTTTAGCTCACGCTGAAATGGTCGAAATGCCAAAAGCACGTGTATTGCACTGTATAAATGACCATAACAGACCACCTGCATAGCGCAAAAAGTAAATTAATGGGCCTAGTAATCATTATTTGAGCCACGCATGTCAGTGATCTGTTAATGAGGGCTGACTTATAGAGCCCGATACACGTGTTTCGATCTTGCGATCTCGTCAGTCGGGCAGTTGCCCTTTCTCGTCTTTTGCTAATCTCTGTGGGTGCTCCAGTCCCCACAATAAGAGTAAGCGACGACGAACGATTTACACTCTATGTCCGGTAAAAAACTCACCAAACACAGAGTGTTGTACACTCGAATGCTCGTGGCTAGTATATTCAATCCCCTGGAGCACCCACAGAGATTAGTAGAAGACGAGAAAGGGCAACTGCCCGACTGACGAGATCGCAAGATCGAAACACGTGTATCAGGCTCTATATGTCAGCCCTCATTAACAGGCCACTGACATGCGTGGCTCAAATAGTGATTACCAGACATATTGAAAATTGAGCTGTGGTCTTAAGAAAACACTCGAAACAAAAGATATGATATATTGAATATACTAGCTGCGATCATTCGAGTGTACAACACTCTGTGTTTGGTGAGTTTTTTTACCGGACATAGAGTGTAAATCGTACGTCGTCGCTTACTCTTATTGTGGGGACTGGAGCACCCACAGAGATTAGCAAAAGACGAGAAAGGGCAAACTGCCCGACTGACGAGACCGCAAGATCGAAACACGTGTATCGGGTTCTATAAGTCAGACCCTCATTAACAGACCACTGACATGCGTGGCTCAAATAATGATTACCAGACATATTGAAAATTGAGCTGTGGTCTTAAGAAAACACTCGAAACAAAATATATAAATTAATGGGCAATTTGAAATTTGAGAGTGGTTTCGAAAAACACTCGAAATAAAAAGTATGATATTTTACGATCACCAGCCAAGAGTATTCGAGTGTGCCACACTGCCCGTTAGGTGATTTTTTCACCTAACGGCGCATGTAAAGCGTTCATCGTCTGTTCGTTGATGTAAAGAGTAGGTCTCCGGGGAACTGACTGAACGAAAAGGTACCATGCAACTGACGAGGCTGCGAGACCACACGTGTTTCGCACTGCATAAGTGTACATAGCAGACCACATGCATGGCTCAAATATAGTTATCAGACATATTGAAATCTATCAATATCAACCTCCGATGTGTTTGTCAATTGAAGGTACTGCGTGAGCAAAGTGTCGAAATCTCTCACAAAATTCACACCTATGAGGGCGACTGGAAACAGCTTGGATATAGTGGCACATCGTTAATTTTTACTGTCACCTCGAAAGTCACATTGCGACCGAAGATTTTTCTCAAAGCGGTATTTGATATAATCAGTTGATGCGATTGAATCTGTTCAAAACAGTTCCACGAGGTATCTCTTTGTGTTACAGGAGGAGACACTTTTTGTTGCTTGTTATAATCTTCTACGTATGACTCGGAGACAACGCATGTACGGTGCTATTGCTGGAATAGAAAAATTGTACAGGGAGTTTGCATATCATTTTAGAAGAGAGATTACTATAAGTATCCGAAAATGAGCAGATTGATCATCATCGATCCTGCTGATATAATATTGAACATTTTCACTAGACGAACGCGTCAAACATGGGCTCACTGAGAAGTAATTGCCGATAGTGGAATCGTGTCAATAGTCGAGAGGGGGTCATTTCAACAAGATACGAGAGAACCTGAAATTTCCAATTTGCTATCTCTTACTTGACTATTTCACTGATACAACGGAAAGATCAAATGCAACAATCAGACACAAGTGACTGGCCTGAATACCTGGATATTAAAAACGGCAAGGATACGAAATCAAGCCACAGCAATACGATGTAATCTTTTCCACATTTTCACCGCTCATAAGTATAAACGTACTCGGCGATGTACAAATGAAGCAGGTAGGTACAATTTTTTCCACAAATGGGCTGATCTGTGCAACCATCATACGAAAGTTGATTTTCATTTGCTATATCAACTCTCTTTCAAAAGCCATGAAACAGAAGCCGTTTCTGTGTATCATGAGACCTTGAATATTCAGAGGAGAAAAACGCAGATCGAAAAGGCTGGGCTATGAAGCTGCACTGTTTAGACATGAACTCTTGACATTTTTGCGGAAGATGAACGTTTTGGAGCAAGATTGCACACGAAGTTGTGAAAATGAGTTGTAACATAAGTCAAAATTAGAAGCCATTTTGAATTTCTAAATGTTGCGCCGACCCCTGTGCTATCGGGATCTTCTAAGAAAGAGATTCACATTAGAATAAAACCAAACACCTATGCACAAAATATCAATGAAGCTTTAACAAATGAACCACGGAAAATAAATAAACTAAATAAGGGTGTTTCCGTGGAAACATGAGCACGATTCACACCATGGAAATGCAGGAAGTCAAGGCTTTTCCTGATAAACATCCGAAATCAGCATTTTTTCAAAATGAGATCCGGGCTTGATGCTAATAGCACTTATTGATTACAAAAGCAACACAGCGCAGTAATAATATAATGGCTGGAGCTGCGGTGGGTCCTCATTCTTCAGTCTGGAAAAATCCATTGACATGCAGTTTAGTTAGTCAAAACTCTCATAACGAAAGTTTAGAGAACGTTTCACATAAACGTAGATCCGCCTAGTGAACAACTTTTTTATATATGCATATCGTCATGAGGTTCTATGGTCATCCAGATACTGTGTAAGCCAGCCGCACCGGGTCTTGCATCGCTGAGAGCTGTGAGTGGCTCATACGAAAAAAGCGAACTGAAAAATGATGCGAAGTCGTGCGCGATGATTTACACTCATTTTTGCGACCCATTTTGCGAATTTGGCATGGATTCGAAAAGTCTTGAGAGTTTTAGAGCAAAGAGTCGCATGTTTACGAGGACAGTTATCAGCATGCGGAAAAAGCTCCCTAACACTACCGAAAATTGGAATCTTACACATAAATCCATTAAAAACGACACATTTATTTTTTGTAATGAAGACCATCAATATCCACGACCTTTTGCCAATGATCTGAAACGTTGGATCTGCTCGAAATTGCCATTCCATGGGCTTTGAATTAAAAAACTCGTTGCATGCCTCTTCAAGGAGATCAAATGTGTCGAATCCGAGCCTATGAAAAAAGTTCCATTGAGAGTAACTGGACCATAATCGGATGGTAGCAGCATTTGGACTTTAGGGTGGGTAAGACAAGAACTCGACTCCCTCTAATTCATCAAACTTTTCAGCAGCCATTTTCGCGGTGTCAGGTTTGGCATTGTGCTGCTAAAACAGCGTACTCTTGTCACGAATCAGTGTTGGGTACTTTTCCTTCCACGCATCGTTGGTCCGTTCAGCTAGCGTTGCCGTGGCAGTTTCTTGAAGAAATATTCCCAAGAGTTTTCCATGAAACCACAAGCACCGATACTCTGTGAAACAAAGAAATTAACTCCTTTTCGTTGTTATGAAGCTTGTTCCTTAGCGCGGTACTTCTATTTTAGAATCTTTTCTGTTATGTGTCATGGAAAATGTGTGAAGGTCAGCACAATTCGTGCAGATGGTCAATCCAAAATCCAAGGAAGTAAGTATGTATCAGTGTTCTATACGCGCCTATCTGCATTCTTGATTCAGCTCTGAGCTTACGAGCTAGGCGTTCCTCATAGGAAAAAAGATAAGCCTTACCGTTTTGCCGATGAATTCGTCTCCTACAATTTACATGAGATTGGGTAAATTGTACCTAAGCTCTTGTTACCGCCTCTTCTACTGATGCGGTCTTTCGTACTACATAGACGGTCATGCATGCGATCACGGAATATCCGGTGTTTAAAAGCACTCGGCAGTACTTGAACACTGATGTCGAGATCTCTACGCCTGCCTGCCATATTTCAAGTAGCGTTACATAGCTGAAGTAAGTTTGCTTAAGAAAAGATAAAACTGGCAAGATCTCATTGTCGCTGCATTTATTGTTTCAAGGTTTGGCCCATTTTCCTTAAGCTATCTGTGTTACAACAGATTCATAGCTTTTGAAGATGGAGAGTTCACATGCCAATTTCAGGTATTCTTCCATCTGCTCTCTTCCTGTGCACACGCTGATGGCTGTGCGAAACGCATTTTAGCCCTTAAGGAGAGCTGTGATCCCACCAATCACTTCAATAATATGGGGCGCGGTGGGGGAAAACATATTCATGCTGTGAATGCTACAAGGGTATTAGGTTTTCGAGGGCCATTAGTAGTTTGAAAAGAAGCCTTGTACAAGGAAATATAAGCGTGGTACTTATAGCCCTTATAACTTGCCCTTCGGAAAAACGTGTATCAAGATGCATTACAATATGTGAATGCTTTATAGCTTTCTACAAAACCCGTCTTCACATCTGCTGCTCAGTTTACAGAACTTCTTTCGCTCAATTAATTTCCTCACTTTCGCTGTCAGAAAAGGATTTTAATCATTTCTCAAGTGGATTTCGTAGCTGCTTCTGCTTAAAACTGTTATCTGGGAAATCTCTATAAATGTGGCAAAATGTTAATGCAGTCAATTCTGATTCTTGGGATACCTGGGCTAGAGCGGTTTCACATGAATCTTGAGGAATGAACCATATCCAGACAAGTTTAGTACTAATACCCTTAGCCCATACAGTACATAGCAGTTATCCTTCACATACTCATGAATATTTATCTATCTAGTTGCAGACTTAGCAGAGCCACAGATGGGTCATAGCAGCTGATTCGTATTCGCTGCCTCGTAGCTGGCTCCTACTGTGATTGTAAGTTATTCACAAGCCGACACCTGCTGTGGGCGTGATTGTTTTCCAGTCATCCCATGGATGTCGGCCTGTGAACAGCTTACCACAATCTTGTGGTTGTCAATTCTCTTTGGAGCACTTGGAATGACGGGACTAAAATGTTCTCACTCAAATTTTCACGGATGAGCCATACAGGATAAAGGATTAAGCTCACGGCCTTGATCAATTCCTGACGGATACGTCATGCATTCGTTTGCAATTTTTAACTTCTTTTAAGGTGATTCGAAGCATATCTAGAATTTACAATAACTCTTAGGGCCTTCCGCTGTAATGAGTCAGTGCTGCTTGTTCTCCGAGACAAGTCTGCGACCAGTCCGGTATGTTTTCCGACCCCAGAGAGATGGATGGCTTCATGACCTATGTAACTCTCAAGGGATGATCCATCTCTATACACATCTGGTGACTTTATTCTAACTCCATAAGGTGAGAAGTCTGGTGGCTTGCTAAGGATATTTGGGAAAGTGGAGTTCATTTTCACAATAAGTTTTCATGAGTGCTATCACTTGTACCACATGCCGTCCCATTTATCGCCCTGTGACCCGTGCCGGTGCCAGCGACACTTCCATTTTTCCCTATAGCGTGCGAGGGTAGCCCAGTGGATCCTCCTCGCTTTAGGGATTAGCTGAGCATCATATCTTTCTCTTTAGCTCTCGTGAAGATAGGGCCAACGGGTGGGTGATCTTCCTGTAGAGCGCTTGATGTCCCGAGGAATCCAGTCGGAAACGGCTCCTGTCTATCGGTTGTCGTTGAAGCACACCGCGTGTTCGGTCCACCCTGTTTTAGATATCTTGGCGTGTAGAACGGCTTCTTTGATCTTCGATCGTTGACGTACGTCGGAACCACGGATCCTTTCTCTCATTTACAAGTTACGAGATATTCCAGCATCGACCTTCCGACTGCGCGTTCAGTAATGCTAGGCGATCTTTCATCCTGCTCGCGGAGAGACCAGGTTTCTGCTGCATACGTTAGGGCAGAAATACTTGCCGAGTTGAAAAGGTGGGCACGGAGTCTGATGTTCTTTGTCGTCGTCACTATATCTTCGATGCTCTTAAATGTTCCTCAAGCAGCTCGTTTCCTCCTGCTCACCTCTGGAGCTAAGTCGTTCATCGCGTTGATTTCACGACCTACAAAAACCTAACTGGCGCATTCGAAGAATTTCGTTCCGTTGAGCGTAAATTGGGCATTCATAAACCTATCCGTTTTTCATGAACATCGTTTTCGTGCGATTTGGTCGAAGGCTATTTTTCCACAGGCGTTGTCGAAATCGGTCACCACTCGTTCCGCCTGGCTGATGCTTGGCGTTATGAGGACGATATCGTCAGCAAAGCGGGATGGTTCAATTGTCGACCATCAATTTTCATTCCAATATCATCCATTCTAATGTTTGCGTGATGCTTTGGAGGATCACAGCGAATAGCTTCGGCAAAATTGTATCGCCTTGTCAAGCCCCTCTTCTTACGTCGACGATCATATTGTTGTAGAATGGAGGTAATTTGGTCGTGAAATCTTTATAGAGCTTACAAAGGATCATTATGTATCGAGTAGAGACCCCTGGTTATCCGCAGCCTCTATAACCGCTTGTGTTTCCGCTGTATCAAAGCTTTCTTCAGATCGATCAAAGTGAGTCAGAGCGGTAGCTTGCACTCTCATAAATCATCTAATCTTGTATTCGTGTGAATGTGGTTAATGACACTAAATCTTGTTCTTAACACTGCTCGTTTGCGTCTCCTTTTTGAACAGCAACACGGTCTTGCTGGTTTTCCATCCAATGGGAACATTGCATTCTAAAAGGTAGCGAGTGAACAGCCGAGCCAGGGTGTTGATGAGAAGTAGCGGTAGGTTCTACATGTGCTCTGGTCTAATCCTTTCTGGACGGGGTGTTGTTCCGATTTCTATGACGGTAAAAGGACGTGTCAAGAGAAGAGTTCGAGTAGCACTGGTGGATTGGAAGCTGTAACTGTTCCGTCAGGGCATCGGAGTGGTAATTACTTTAGTCTTGCAATGGGCGAAGCTTCGCTAGGCTTTACAGATGCTCCTCCAGCTTCAGCAGCCTCTAAAAACTGCTGTTCTTCTCTCTTTAAAGTTCTCTTTTATCGCTTCTCTGCAGCGCTTCGCAAGATCGGACGTAAGAATTCAGCTGGTGTGGCTCGTGCAATTCCACGTTGACGTAAGCAAGCGTCTCTTTGTGATTTTAGACTTTCAGTTATTACAGCGTTAACGTGAAGTTATTCTACGAGCAGGTCGCATTCTTCTTCGATGTTCTCTGCAAAGGTATCTTTCCATAAGGCAATTATTGATTTGAGTACGTTCCAGTTTATGTTAGTCTGGGACCGTTGTTTGACTTTAGCGGCTTTCTCTTCTTTCCGCGAGAAAGGGAACATTGCGCGAAGGAGGCAACGGTCTAATTCTGCGTAGAACTTAGGAACAACAGCGACATGGGTCACGCAAAATCTTTGATTTGCTAAGATGTGTCTATTTCGTTATGATACTTTTACTATTGGGAGACTCTCACGTCCATAACTGAGAGTGAGGCTTTTGAAACTGTGAGTTACCATGGATGGTTTGGGTTGTTATGATAAATTTAGATGACCTCTTACCCTGTTCATTCCATTCTAGTCCGTCAGTCCCAGTACGACGTTTTTTGGACATTCTTCTAGGTCTGATTCTCGCGTTAAAAAATCTCCAACAGTGACCTTGAAGAGGTCTTCTCAGAAAAATTTTTTTTGGAAACCATATAGAACGCTTCGACTTCGGCTTCGTCATAGCTTGGTGTTAATGTGTAAGCAACAAAGACGGTCAAAGCCGGCATTTGACCGCATCACGTCAACCGTGATCTTTCGATGCGGCTTAGTAGTTGTTCAAATAAAGCGATGTTTGCTATGGATATCGAATTACTCGAAGACCATACAAAGGTTACACGCATAAGTGAAACAAGGACGCTGAAACGTCGCCGATGAAACGACAACTGATACGAATCCCGCGTTAGCTCAACAACAGCAATCCTTATGTTTGAAAACAATGAGGTCAATTTGAAGGGACACAAGAAGTTCGAACATTCTGAAGAAGACAAGTAAAGTAGTAAATTTTTGCTGGTTGCTCAAGAAGCGGAGGTTGTGGTCTTAGAAGCTTCAACGCCTTACTATCCGTTAACATCGCTCACCTGCTTGAGATGATATGCTTTATAATAAAAGAAAAAGAATTATTTGCTCATCAAAATCTAGAGTATTGGAAAGAATGATGGAGTCACTTCGACAAAGCTTCGACGTTTGTGTAAGGGTTCTTCTTACGTGAGCTGATACTACTGAATATTCCAACACGTCTCTGCACTCGGTTTTCTCGCATTAATCTTTTGCAAGTCAGAGTTGGTTCCGACTTTCTATGTATGCCTCCCATTTTAGGTCACCAAGCAGGTGATGGTCAATCAAGAGCGGAATCAGCTGTCGACCTTTGTCGATTGGAGAGGACTCTTTTAGGAGAAAGATGGCTTTTTTCATCTATATGTTCTCAATTTTCACGATTCTAGAAATTATTTCTCTTTGCAAGTTCAATTGGCTCGTGCATTATCGAACTACTACTATGCGAACAACAGAGACTTGTATACGCGCCACTGCGCTACTAGATCAGTCATTTCGGATCAGTACGATTGATCAGAGGTTTTTTATGCACTGCTTATGCAACAGTTCCAGCTCGGTTAAATAAGCACGAGAATGAAATAATTGCGCTTTTGAGTGCGTCGCTGATTATAGTGTCAGGAATAAAGTTTATTGAGCATATTTCACTCAATTGCGGCTTTCGGTCCATTCAGACTCCTTGTAAAAAACGTATTTTCTGGTCTTTTCAATGTTCAAATAGCTGTTTGATGGCACAAAGCAAAAGAATTTGAATCGCGTTTTTCATCCAAGAAAGCCTTCTCACTGCGCTGAAAAGAGGAAGGTTTTGTTTCTCATTAAGAGATTTTCCGCTAACCGAAACTTTTCCTTCGGATTTTACTAGGCAATCAATATATCAAGTCTGAAGAAATTCAATAATTTTATAGGCTACCATATTGTAACCTGGTATTACGCTGTGAAAGTCAAGAGAAGACTGAGTTTCGCAAAAAATAGACCACTTCGACTATCCTATCTTCACTTCGAACCATTGGAAAAAACATATTTCTGATCATTTCAAATGTTTAAGCAATCAGTCGATAGCTTAAATCAAAAAACTAAAGAGATGTATTTCGTTTTCAAAAAAACGTTACTATTGCTATGAAAGAGTAAAGATAATAGTTGTTATTCATCCAAACATTTCCCTCTGACCAGAGCCTCTCTCCTATAGTTTCGATAGACCAAATTTCAGAGACTCCAATATTTTTGGCTTTTCAAACGGACATCTTGGTGTTTTATAAGAGCCAAAAGAGAACTGGGATTCGCACTTGATGTCTTTTTCCTAGATATGCGAAGGCCAATCTTCTTTTGGCTGCTACAGCATGATGCAAGGTCGATGCTCAAAACAAAGTAAATCGTTGGAATTCTCAAATTCTATTCTATCGACTATTTACTAAAACTCCAAAGGAAAAGCTTTGGTCGGCGAAAAATCTTTAAATAAAACAAAATTCATAACTGCTCTTTCAGCGCAATAAATTGGCCTCTTTTGTGATGAAATACACCATTGAAATTCTTCTAATATTAACTATCGAATGATTGTTTGAACATTGCAAATGATCAGAAAATGGGCTTTTTCCAAGGCATCAAATTGAGGAGGGGATAAAAGAAGTGATCCAGTTTTGCAAAACCCAAAATTTCTTAGGGTGTCACAGCGCAAAGCGTGGTTCATTTTCAAAGCCAAATAAATTATCTCAATCCTTAAGATTCGACACACCGACTAATTACTAAAACTCCGCAGGAAAACTTTATCAGAGAGAAATCCTTGAGTAAAAATTAAACTATCTCCTCTTTCTGCGCAGTAAGAAGACCTTTTCAGAGCCGGTTAAGCCGTAAAAATTCTGATATATGCTATCGAATGGCTATTTGGTTCAAAATCAAGCACAAAATAGGCTTTTTTGAAGGGTCCAAACGGGCTCAGGTAACGGAAAAGTACCCATTATTTCCATATAACTCTGCGCTGTAACACATTCGCAAAAATAGTTTTATTGTTGCTTAACACGCTTGCAAAACGTAAAAGTGATCTCGCAAGGAATCCTCGTAATCAGCAGCTATACATGTTTGGCTCGTACTTCCCACTGATGCACCGAACTTTGAGTATGACTGAAATACCATACAAACTTTTCGTTCGCCTGGAAAATCTGACCTGCAGACGGAATATATAGAAGTACTAACTTCAAATATGGATTGAATTTGAGCCATGTATGTTAAGAATCCTGCCAAAAGAACTGTAGCTCTTCATAAAGTGAAACTACGAAGTTTAATACACAGCATCTCTAAGATAGTCAATGCAAAGATGGGGAGCACTTACGAATTGTAGGTTCCCGACGTAAATCTACCATGGGGTAAACACATTCGATATAAACGGTCCTTCCATTTGTGACAGCAGTGTTGGGTTTTACAGGAAGAGCACCCTTAACTGGGTGCGGAGGACGTCCCCCTAAAACAAGTGCGATTATCCACACTGCTGCTTCGTATATTCATCCTCTAAAGACACCTTATTACTATAATAGGCGCGCGTGGGCATGGAAGCGTAACAGGGGATGAATGAAGTAACAACGCCACAAGAATGTTTGACCTCACTTGAAATGCTTGGACTCTTCCGAGTAAAATCCACTTCAGGCGGCCAAAAATCATTCTCAGAGACGAAAGATTCGCTATAAAGAGTGATCACACACAATATATCACAGTGATACTTTAATGTGACAAGGGCGCATAACTTGTTCTTGTGTATTCTGAATTGTTTGTCAGGGAAGGGCCCACATAAAGTAGCGAA
>JAHQIW010006773.1:0-32101 GCA_019055375.1 Parelaphostrongylus tenuis | reverse complement strand
TTTATTATAGAATTGTGGATCCATTTGATTGAATATCCCAGAATTCCACGAGAGGATTTTAAATGTTGGACGCGTCCATGTTAAGTGGATCCTTAAGTTTCCAATGCACTCCGAAACATAGGAAGCCTTTGAAACGGCTGTGCGACGCAATTTAACGTGGTGCACTTAAATAGTGTTTAAATAGTTTAAGTTGCTCCTAGAAGATGTACTCACTCAAATCGACATTGGAGGCGGTAAGATATATCAGTTTGCGGTAGATCGGCTTAACCAGATTGCAGAATAAAATCGGCGCATTTTTGCGGCGAGAGGAGGTGAATGTTTAGCAGGCTAGGGATAGTAGTTTTTCTAGCATTTTTGCATGAATGATGGCTGTGCATAAAATGGCATAAGGCAGCTAAGTCATTGTCAGAGATATGCAAAGCTAAAATCTTTCCAATGAAGGTTCTTTGAATCATTGCTATTATTGCGCAGGCATATTGACGAAGGTTTTTTTCGGGCTGGATAAAAGCTTTTTATTAGACCATTGATATATAATAACAAGGACTGAATATTGAGATCGAATACTAATTTTTGAAAAGACTTTCTCACAGCGCTGTAGCGTTCACAATAAGTGTTCATGTTTATAAGTGTCGTTTCATGTTTCATACGCGCCGCGCGTCGTCTATCTTTTATCTCAGCGCGCAGAGTTCTCTTCCCTTAATCTGTCTATAACATTCAACGCATAGGTTTCGGACGATTCCAACACTTTGCTTATTTTCTAAAGAGACCCTTTTGCTGCACTGTAGAGAGAAAATAACTCGGCTAGGGTGTGTGATGATTGCAGATAGAATGCTGCAGTTGATAGGCGGGATTCCCACATTAAGAGCGACTTTTGTTATTGAATAAAGAATTATCCTCAGGTTTGACAGAAACTTTAGATGAAACAAATAATCCTGATGCTCGAAGAATCCCTTGCACGCAAGGTCTATATATGCTTTTTTGCAGTGAGGATCAATGCTGCTCAGTGCTCAATCAGGTTGGGTTTGAAAGCTCGTCTTCGGGCAAGACATATCAAAAATTAAGAGCCTCAGCACTAAAACGATAGAGCTGTGCTTCCTGTAGTTTTTGAAGTTGTAATGCTGCAGATCCCTCAAAAGGCTAGAAATTAACAAAGAAATAACAAAATTGGATCTATAGGTAGGACGGTGACAAACGACATTAAACACCACTTGCCGGACAATATTTTCATGAAAGTGTCGTAATTAACCGAAAACTCAAATCTGTGGCTAGCACCTTACTTAGCCTTCTTCTAAGAAGGACCCTTCACAACGTGTAGCATGCAAAATAAAAATTATGTCTCACACCCGTCCGCGCCTTCATTTTTATCTCGCGTAAAATTCATTTCTTCTTTTTTCCATTTTTCCTCAGTTTATATCACCTCGAAGCGCGATTAGCAACAATGTAGAGAGAATGTTGTAGTATCTTAGTCAATCGTTTTATCTTGGTTTGTGCAAAGAAAGATAGAATATCATTAAATAACATGGCTCCCTCATGTCTAATCCATCAGGTCATCGATCGATTGATCGCTTCGCTCCCCCTTCCCGTTCCCCCGCCCGTAGTCATCTCGGTAAACAAGCAGCCGAAATGTGAAATCGATTTCATGGGCATAGTGTTGAAATTGTCGAACTTCCGCTATCGAATGATTACTAATAGCTTAGAAATAGAGCTCTATTCGGCGAAGTTTGTAACTTATATTTTATCTTTTTCTTACAGCGCTATCAAAAAGAGTCTTCCATATACCAATTGTGTCATCCAAGTGTACTAGCACTCTAATAGAAGAGTTTTTTTAGAGGGGAGATTAAGCGGATAAAAAAGGCATAGCCATGCGAAACACAGTTTTATATTAGATGTCACATCGATGAGAAGGTATTTGAAGAGTTGGGCCACTAGAACGCTAGCCAGATATGTGAGCTTTCGAATGATTATTAACACTTCTATGGAAAATTCTTGTCCAGCGAATAAAGTCGAATATTCATTTGTCACGCGGATAAAAGAAGAATCCCCAAAATCTCAGCGACAACGCGCGACGCGTGTGAAACACAATTCATTTGAATGCTACAGCGCTGTAGGATGACCTTTCTAAAAAAAGTGCATTCCGGATTTCACCGGGATCTAGGCTTTCGCATGCACCACGTGGTCTAGTGGAAAGACCTTGTCCAGGGAAAAGCGATCGCGTCAAAATTCCTTGCTCGAAAACGGAAAGAGATTTTGTTCCTTTAGTTGTTACACCACCTCTCCTGTCGTAAATTCGCTTTACAACTGTTTGTTGCCAATGCTATTTGACAAATTAACTAATATGCAATGAAGCACCTCCTTGCGTACGTATTATTGGCTGCCGCTTATTGCATGGCAGTAAGCGGATATAATTCTGACGCTTATAAGGAGCCAACTACAACTACAAAGCGTACAACACAGCGGATCAGAAATTGCCCGAACTTGGTGCTACAACTACACGCGTGGAGTTTTTGGCACCCAAACCCCTACGAGAAGGCGGTATATCTTTTCCGTACTAGGCAAATGAGAGAATGTATCTAGTTTTTCGGCATTCGTGGGCATGTGTAATATCTGTTGTTCACAAATACCGGCAGAAATAAATACATTTTATTGGTGGATTCCATAGCGACATGCAATTGGTTTTGGCACTGACCAATAACCTTACTGTTTCCTCAAGAGCAAACACAGAACCCGCTACTATATTTATTTCACCTTCCGCAAAAAAAACTCTCTACTTCAGAACTTACTTCAGAACATGGGAAGCCTGAGTTGACTGACAATTTGATCAGTCGATTGTTTCACTCAAAACCTAGACTTCAGGTGCACTGCATGCAAGTTGTTCAAACAATGATTGCTTCTATAAGTCTTAGAGCTCTTACTGTGTAGACTTTGATCGTTTGATATGAGTTTTCAGATTGTCAAATGATTATTAAGATACTTTGCGATGGCCACATGTGGTTGGAAGGTCATTCTTCCCATGTGGTTCATTTCTCTTCCCAGAGAATTCATACAAAAGCTTTAGAATATTTGTTCCGTCAGATGCTTTTTATACTTGTACGGGATAACCGAGTTTTATATTGGATCTTCATGTCATGGTGTGTATTCTATGGGCTCCTTATTGAATGTTTTTGTTAGACTCCTATTTTTCCAACCATGTCCTTCCAAATTCGACGCAGAATGGTCTACCCGTTTCGCCATAGTATTCGTCTCCGTACGCATCACGGAATATTAGGTATATTGTACGCAAAGTCATGCAACTGCCATCTCTACGATTGGGACGTAAGACTCGACTTGCCTTCGGATAAGCAATTATATACATTGGCTATCATTTACTTGGCAGTTAAGAGTATTTGTGGAGAGGGGGTTAGCACATCTAGGCCGCTTTGGAGAAATATTCGATTGGACACACTATCTACGGTCATCGACATTAGTGTATTTTTTTAGTGGGACTGAAAAATTGTTTGGTTTTTAGAAGGAAGAGAAGGGAACTAAGAGACTATATGCCGAAAGTGGCTACTTGGTCAGTGATTGTCCAAATGACTCATGGACCGGATAAATTAATTCACTGATGGAGACTTACAAAAATGTCCGTTTAAGAACAATGTTCTGTAACTGCGCTCATTTCGTAAATCATGAAGAATAGATGAACGGGACCAAAGGTAAGGGTGATCAACTTTTATTGAAATAATATTAACACAATAATGACGAGTCCTTTGGAATCATCATGTCTATACTATATATGCAAGTACAGGCAATCGCAACATAAATAGGGCAGTGCAAATGCAGCAACGGAACCACGTAAAGATATATGTTTGAAGAAGAATAAGGCTTGAACAATGAGATCGGAGATCGGAAACTACACAATTTGTTCGTAGCAGAAATGTAAGACATCGACGGATTTCCATCGATTCTGTACATATGATGATACAGTAGAAAACTATGTCTCGTTACTACTCACAATACGTTTATTCACGAAGCTCTATCTGCAAATCCCAAGTCATCAAATGACTACAAAAGGCAAATAAAGATATAGAAATTCAATAACAGTCGGAAATTTAACCCCTTCGAAAGAACTCGTTAACTCGTTGAAACATGGGGTTCGAGTATATTGGCGTTTTCGTTGATGTTTCAGGCAGTTGATGACGAAGTTTACATAAAATACAACTATACTCAATGGATATCGACTTTCTATTGAAGCCGCACTGATGTCCACATAGATATAAGCAAATTTATTGGATAAGAAACGTCAATCGACGTGAAGTGTAGAGATCAAATTGAAGAGTGGACCCGATTATATAAATACATGGACAATTTATGAACAAGTACATTGTTTCACTTCAGCAATTATCCAGTCACTTTTGGATGAGCACCAAAAGACCGAATATGTGAAATCCCATCTCAATAAAAGTGGCGGATTTTCCTAATTTGTGTCCAAACTAGGATGGTGCATAAATAGGAGGTATATGAATCGTTGAGATATACCGTTGCTATGGGGATTAATTCTTGAATATATATGGTCAAGTTGCAAATTATTCTAATGCATATTTTTTGCTCTATGTGTTTATTGCTAATGGCGATTCACCCGCTGTTTATTTTATGACTTTTCAAAACTATGGAAGGGATTTTGCTGGTATAGGAAAATTGCAATATAAGACTGAGTTCAAGATGGTTGTGAAGCAGCATAAACAACTATATCAACAATGCATTCCGCCTTGGGACTGCAAAATAACCTCATTCAGCGGTAATTCAAGAGAAGAAGAGGAGAAGTCTGACGATGAAGACCATAGTGGCCGGCCATGGGTAGTTATCACCGGACAATTGGAAGCGATCATCAAATCCAATAATACCATCTGATTGCTGGCTCAAGATTACACGAAATGTTACAGAGAGACTCGGCGTTGACCATTCCACGATCGTTTGCTATTTAAAATAAATTGGGAGGGTGAAAAATATTGGTGCAGAAAAATAATTTGAATACAGCCAGATGACAGCTGCGCATGGCATAACGGACACTTCAAAGGTTGAACTGATTGGGCTACGAAGTTCTGCCTCATCTTTCATCTTTTGCGACCTCGCACCCACCGGCTATCATTTCTCCAGGCATCTTGACAACTTCTTGCTTAGAAAATACTTCAGCAACCAACAGGATGCAGAGAATGCTCTAATGTTTCAGAAAAGTTCGTCAAATCCTAAGGCACCGTTTTTTGTATTACAGGAATAAGCAATCTTCGTCCTTAGCAAGAATGTATTGATTGCATTACTTTTTGCTTAGTTAATAAAGATGTACTTGAGCCTAGTTGACAGAAATTTACGGTCTGCCATAATCAGTACTTTTATACTTACCTAGTACTGCTATGTTCAGATAATTTCATAAAAAAATTACACCTCCTTCCTTGGCAAAATGCAGGGCTTAATGTGGAGCGTGGGTCACAGACGAGGAAAGCGAGACCTACGAAAACACGGGTGTATGGCCTTGGCGTGCGAACGCTTAGGATTTAAACATCTTTCAAGATTATCTCGAATGTTTATTGCGAAGATTTAATAATAGTCAATGCCTTGGATGAATGATGTCAAGATAATGTGATAGTGTACAAACGTTCACCAGTTGGTTCTTTATATCGGGAGCGTCGAGTTTCTTCCAAATAAGACAATTGAATGCAAGCACCGATCGGGTCTCTATCTCACGAGAGTACGCTCGATTTCTTTATCTGTTTGCCTCCAGTGGTTCATGCACATTTTACACTTTACACTCAGACGTCTAAGTCTTGTATTGCTTACCTATTTCTTATTGATACTTCTTCGCTAGGCTAATGCATACTGTCCTAAAAAATCTCACCTGTACGCAATGCTTTTCTGGTATATAAATTTACATGCAAAGCGTCTTGCCTATCATCTTGCTCGATCCTTAATCGCAGGCATACTTCAAAGTTAGATGAATAGTTCTTAAGACAGACTTTCTAGCTCTGATGTGTTCGCCTCAGTTGAGAAGTGACGCGCATTATATAAGGAGCTCGGACTTTACTTAAAACCATCGCATCCTCACACAAGGACTAGAATCAGATTTGGTAGTCTCCGTTTCTTTTTTTTCTGCTTCGTCAGCGTCCTAGTGAAAGTATTCAAATCTTACTATTGTGTTCACAATGATCATCACCTTGTGTCACGTTCAAAATTGCGATTCTGATTCTTTCTAAGTTCACATCAAGATTTGTGCTTCATCCACTCTCCTAAACCACTACATTACTATTCACAGCATGAAATAACAAAATGTTTCGCACTCATAAAGTTATTTTTTTGTCACGAAGATATGAACTAATTAGGGTACTTTCTTTTTCTATCCTGCACACATTTTCAACCACTAGGGATAAACGCGTTTTCAGCTTTTTTCTGAGTTTTGGTAGTCATTTGATAGCTTGAGACTCTTGACTCTTAATGCTGCAATTTATCTTTGAAATTTCTATCGTTCTGGTGCACCTAAGCTTTTATTTTGATCTTATGCTGCCAAATGAGCAAGCTACTAAGTCTAATAGCCTAAGCCTATGCACATAAAGCTCATAAATGTATAAAGGATATCTTGAAGTATCAGAGTCGCATGTTTTATCTAGAGTTCTTTAAAGTGGAAAAAACCTAATTTTGATAACAGAAATCGAAACTTTTCTAGAGTCCAGTTGCATTTTGGGTATGCGGCGCCACTTAAATCCTTGGGAAAAGCGTATTCTTTGCTGTAATCTGACAAGTGTATGATTATCTGATGCCTTAAATCATGTGAATTTTGAAAAATATTTTACTTCTCATATTACTTGCTTTTCACAGAGTGCCAGTCGAAATGAGATTTTGTTTCACATTTGAAGATTTCTAGCCTAATTTGAGTTTTATTGTAGCAAAATTTTTACCACTAGATAAGGCAAATCCTTCTGAATAGAAAACAATATTTGATCTTCAAAGAAGAACTTTTTAGAGCTCTGCAAATCGTACTCTAGTCGAATGGAAGTGCTCACTGAGTGTAAACCCGATAATCTTTCGGTTGTTACAAAGCTGGAAAAGTCCTTTCGGAAAGCCAAATATACCATTACAATCGAAAAAATTTTCTCTAACTAATACAATTGAAAGCTCATTACAACAAAGTCTTTATCCAGTGAGAAGTCTTCGAATAAGGGAGAAAATCTTAATTTGACTGATGCCGCGCCAAAAATAAGTTATTTGAGAAATTAAACATGCCTTGAAATTCACTTGATTTGAGCTATCGAAAAACTCCAAAAACGTTTTGCATTAGCAAAAAATACGTTTTCACCAAAGGCCTCAAGTGGCGCCGCTTTCTCAAACATCCTTTTCTAAAATCTACCGCATTTTTAAACGCATATTGTACCACAAAAATCGATCATGCTGTTGTCAAATGTCTTTATTCTTACTATCTGGACGTATAAATCAATATCAATATCAATTAGGCCTAAGCCTAAGCCTAAGAATTTTCAAGACCAACTGTCTATTAACCTCGGCATGCTTCATATGATTCCTGATTTTCTTCTTTGAGCAGAACACGAGGTGTTACATTAAACTTTATTCGACAGTTGACGTTTAGTCAGTTCGCCTTCTTCAAAGCCTGGGAAGGTCAAAATGTTTGCAATACAATCAGTCAAACACCTCCATTACTTCTTTAGAAAAATTTTTCCTTTGATTGTATTGGAAACATTTTGACCTTTCCAGGTTCTGAAGAAGGCGAACTGCCGAAACGTCAGCTGTCGAATAAAGTTTAATGTAACACATAAGCCTAAGCCCAAATGCGGCAGGATTCTGGAAAAGGTCCATAAATCGTACATCACATGTGAATAGTGCTGCGTGATTAACAACCCCGCGATCCATGTTACAACCACTCACACATCATAACCGACAAAAAATGCGAGCCGAGTGAGAAACATAAACCTTTTGGCCACCGCAGCGCTTTGTGACTTCTTTTCTTTGAATTAAGTGAGCTTCTGATATATATACATATATACTTTAACGGCTCCATTGCTGGGCAAGTATGTGCAAAATTATACCAAATGGTGCGCAAGAAAAATACGTAAAAGAAAAATCTGTTCTGTCGGAAATTTCTTATTTTTTGGATCAAGTTTAGCGACTTAGTTGGAGACCTACTATCGCGAAGCCTTTGAAATGCTTTGCATCAAGTATATTGAACGTTTGAAGCTATTGGAAAATTCAAAAAACTGCCAAAGTGACACCACTTATGTTCAAAAGCTGAGCTCCAAATTCGTTTTTACTTGGTGAATTATCCGGGACAAAAGTTGTCAGTTTGCTTGCGTTGAGTTCATGATCTTTGCTTAGCTATTTAGTGGCTAAAAATGGTTTTTCTTGTTAACAAAGCTGGAATTCCGACCCACCACTTCATGATCTCGTTGCTGGCCACAATCTCGACAGTGTTTGGATGTGGAGTGATGCCAGCTGGTCAAGGTAATAAATAGAGTATTGCTACGGTTGTTCAATACTCTCAGTTTAAAAGCCTATGTTATTCGGAAGAATGAAAATGGGCTCTGATACGTCGCAGTCGAGTCCTCTGATAAAAGAATTTAAATTCTGGGTGAAAAAAAGGAACGAAACCGTTTGTTATAGTAATATTTTGCTAACTATTCATGAAAAAACCGTAAAATCTTTGCAGGGAGCACTAGGAATTTCACTGTTACTGGCTTTACTTTACCTGTCGTCATGGCTTACTCCACCTCAACTGCTGTCCTGGCTCAAGTTCCTGGTATTGCAACTAGCGAGGCAGGGGCTAAAGGATTTGTAGAACGCCTTGTAATGCAAACAGTAAGGGGCAACTTTCAGATTTCTAGTGTTTTCTTGCTTTATGCGATACTTTAGAAAACGTAGAAAGTGAGCTTCAATCGACTAACAGTGTTTCAGTCACTCAGTGTTGATGCGATTTTCACCGTTTTGCGCAAATTGGCTTCAAGACACTATTAAATGAGCTTTTTGAAATCATGAACAAGTCTACTTTCCAGGTCCTTGACGTTCTAGAAAGCCAGGCTCGCAGTGCTTTCTTACCTGATGCTGTCATATCAGCCATTTTGAGTCAGCTTACTGTGACAGTCAATTACAAACCGTTGGAGTGCCCACATGTGCGTTTCAGGGAAGAGAACCCAAATCCGCGTTGGTATTTCATCTCTGATTTTTGAGAGACAAGCAAAAATGCTTTAGGCATCAAAAAAGAAGTGCTTTCCTTCTTCGTTTCTGTAACACAAACGATTGCTAGAATATTACTGTTAAGGGTCGTGGTACATAGGGAGAACCATCAATAAGTCCACCATAATTTAAACCCTGTGACATCGATGCTATCTGGATGAATTTTTTTTCTATCTTTATCTAAGAATGGTACAACACTCGAAATCCCACGTAATGGTTCAAAAAAGCTACAAATAATGGAAGAACATCTATACTTAGAACAATTTAGACTTTATCAAAGATAAGTCTCTATGAGGCTCATAGTTTATTGCAGTCGAAATAGAGGAAAGAGCCTGCATCATTATCGGCAACACGGTGACGGCAATTTGCTCTGTAACTGCTAGGACCCCATGTACGTTGCTGCCAGGGGCTCAGAATGTGAAAATAACGCCTGTGTCCGGCCCACCCGTAACAATTTCGGGATCTCTCTCAGTATGAATTTTATTCTTCTATTTATGCAACTTTGTCTTGTGAAAAAGGTTCTCTCCAGACCACTAACATTATCATGGCGAGTTGGTCAAGAGCAATGTGGCAAAGTGTAGCAAATCGAGCGATTCGAATGTTGGCATCGGGTCCGCTAGGATCGCACTTCTTCTCGGCAGTCGCCATTGTTGACGGAAACTGAAATTGAACTGTGATGTATTTAGAGTGAAAACTTTCATTGGCTGTTATTTAGTGCAGCATTGCACCAGCAATAAACGGACATTTCATTCATTTGAGTGTTAATTACTTAGAGTAATGCAATAAATTGCACTGAAGTGTGCAATGTGATGAATTTCAATTCCCGCTTTCTTTCAAATGCAGTTGAGAAATTTGCAAACGAAAAATTCTCATGAAGGAATCTTCTGCATCTATAAAAAATAGTACTGTTGTTGTATCATTAGTGGATATAAACACAGTAGTTTGAACAAAGAATACTTGGACGAAAACAATGAAAGATTGTTATGAATGACTAGAATGAAGTCAGCTGCGACAGCTTTATGAAGGCTTTACTAAATGGCATCAAAAAGCGATTAATCTGCAAAACTGCTGTTCAACTTTCAGGTCTTGAGCACTTTAGAATTCTGTTTACATACAACGACGAGATTTTACACTAATAACAAGCATATTAAATTAGATTGCAACTTAATGACATCTAGTGAAATACGCTTCGCAAGACATTTTAGTACAGTTGGACAGTTCCTTGTCAAACAAAACACAAACTTTTACGTTTTTTCTTTTATTGATTCCTCAATATCTGAGGGACCATGTGTATCAAATATGATACACGACTGATTGAAAGCTTTCCTTGCTAGATAAAAGTTTTCTCCCACACATTTGAAAATCATTCAGGAGCTTAAATCTCTGCAATTTCGGCGATGTGCTTAATTTAAAAAAAAGATTTATCCGCTGTTGCAGCGGAAACAAAATCATGTTCCACACTCGATTTGCTTCATTTGCTCGGCTGAGGCCTCGATATGGCTATCCACTAAAGTCAGTAAAATGATAATTTGAGATAGTTTGTCTGCAGTGTTGCATTTCCATCGGCTCCTATGATCTTAGTGAGTGTATGGAGCTGTTTTTGTGCTTTCTATAGTGAGTCAAGTTTCAGAACGTAGAAATCCAAATGTTTTTTTTTCCAGTGAGAATTACGGGGCCCGAGACATGTACGGTGGAAGGGGAAAGATTAGTGTAAAACTTTTCCGTTATCAAATCCGTGTTACAGCGGAAGTTTTTGTAGTCCCATTTGGTTCATAAACACTAACAGTGAAATACTATAATCACACAGATTCCGATAAAACTTTTCAGACTAACTCTTCTTTGTACTGTTTCTAACAATTTCGTGTACCTCTCTTCACTAATAGAAACGTCAACATCAGCGTTGTGAGCTCTCACCATCGAGTCTTATGGGGCGCACTAGAGCCTTCGAGTACTCTGTACTTTGGTGTCGATGGATATGCGCTTCAACAGGACTGAGCTTCTGTGCATTCTGCTCGCTCAACGATTGCCATCTGTTAAGGAGTGCTTCTAAGCTTTGGAGCAAGAACATTTCGCTGTCAAACTCGCGCGGATCTCAAGGCAATGGAGTCGATTCTGTGTAGTCCATACTAGAGAACAAATTCTCGACTACTCGTCACATTAACGTAAACGCTCTTAAAACGACTTTGACACATGCTAGAGACGGAATTTGATGGAAACGTGTGCGAGCATCGTTGAAAATTTTTGCAAGCGCCTTCGAAATGTATAAATGTATATGAAAGGGGGCAGATCTAAGGATTTGTTACAAACTTTTTTGTTTATTGCTATGACTGTTGATCTAATAGACGTAATTATTCCTCTAATAGAATGAATTCAATCGTTTGTACAGCATTTTTCTTCCTTTTCGCTTCGAGTGATTCTTTAGCTTTTGCTCAAATTTCAATGTGCTTATATTATTTTGACCCATGCATGTGGTCTGTTATTCGCACTTATATGGTGCAATACACGCGTTTTGTCCTTGCAGTCTCGTCAGTGTAAAACGTTCCTCGCCAACTTCTCTGGGTGTGGATTGTACATCCCCGAGGAAATGACTGAACGAAAAGGCACCGTTCAACTGACGAGACTGCAAAGCCAACACGTGTATTGCACTGTAGAAGTGCCCATTACAGACCGCATTCATGGTTCAAAAGTCAGCATAAGCCATATTTATTAAGTTTCAAAATTTCTGGAAAAATGGCAGAACCTTCTGCGCTTCCTGTACGTCACATCTGGCAGGAAACTGCGCTTTCATCGAGTAAAAAACTTTCTTAATTGAATTGCAGTAGAACTGGCCTGATTCGAGAAACTGTTAACTGATAATCATATATTGATCCACAGAAAATAAAGTTGTGAAGCAATTTTATTTACACGACGTCTGTTAAATCAGTTTTATATAATCCCTGCATGAAATTCGTTTGACATATTAATTATTCGAAGATCATGGAGAGTACTGTGGCGAGGCTGTTCGTCGCTCAATGACTCAGTTGAAACGACATAAAAGTGCTAAAACATGGACATTTTTAACACGAAACTGATACGACGCGGAGCTGCTGAAGCTGCTTATTTAGCTTCAATTATCACTGGTACAAGACTCATAACAAGGCCAGTGATCATACAGCGCTAATACTGCTTTCGACTTATCATTGACGATGTAGACACGGTGGAATTTATTATGCTTTGAGTCGGACAATTGTCGCTAACGTTCTGAAAACGTGGATTTTCTTGTTCCACACATTAGGTCGTTTACTACTGAGATGGACTCCCACAAAGAAAAAGAGACAGGTGCTTTCAATTCGTTATTGATGCATGAGTCAGTGAAGAGCTCTCAAAATCCTAACCTTAATCAGCCGTATGCTGCACACAGTTTCATAAACTTTAGAACGAGTTTTCTATTGTCCACTGGGAAAATTTCGAAATCGCATCAAAGGCAGTTCTCGTTCCTGTAAAGTAGACGTTGTTTCAAATGGAGACTGTCGGATTACTCCACGAACATAGAGTAATGAGTAGGCCAAATTGATCGCTCATAAGAGGATCATTTTAGTTCCACATTTCTCAAAAGATTTTTTAAATCATCATTAGGAATGAGAAAAGCATCTACACCGCCACACAGTTGTGAGAGTTCAATATACGAAATGCGCATCAACAAATTTTGCTTTCTCCGCATATCGTCGAGAGACTGTGGGCGATCCTAAACACACATCTCGTGAGAAATTTCAAACGTCTAAAAAGGCAAAGAATGATTCCCCCTCACATTGTTTCTTGCAAAGTCACTGTAGTTTCCCACTTCGAAGCATTGTCAGTTTAATTAAGTACAGGATTCACTCACTTTACGATGAAATCTGGTGCCTCCATGCAATCATTTGCACCTTGACTAGTTCTGACTCGGTCTCCCTTCTACCCTCTGATATTTGTGGATCTTGGCAGTTTTATTACATACTTGTTTTTTACCCCTAGAAAAATTCTTAGAAGTTCCTGTTTGGATACCTAAGCAATTAGAATACCGATCAAGTTTAATTAATCGCTCTTTATGAGATTATGAATTTAGACCCCACAAATGATTTATTCGGAACTGTAGCTAAATTAGATGAGCCCATTAAACTGCTGCCATATAAAATGATAGTTCGTTATACAGTATGTTGGCTCCTCCCTCAACAAGGAAGATTTTATAAGCATGCTAAATGTCAGAAGCCAATGAGAACATCAACGCCTAATATACGCGATTTCTATTTTATGAAGTTTGTTACCAGAAACGCTTCTCAGCAAGAAGCTAAGCTCCGTTTTTGTCGTATGATACATGTATCCACGGATTTTCTCTCACAAGTGCACTTGTTGTCCTTTTTCAAGCGAAACGGGAAAATGGGTGGTCTACTGAAGCGCGCTTGAGTCACTTGATGGTAGTTGAAACAGCATGTGACACAAGATGGCAAGCCATACTGAACACTAATAGACTAATACTATATACGTCAGGCTCTGAAGAAGGCGGGTCCCCGAAAGGTCAGCCGCATTTCTACAACTGCTTTACCAACCTCGCGTCAGCTAATCAAGATAAGTTTTCTCCATTTTCATATATCAATTGATTATGCCGAGGTTTATAGAAAGTCGAACTTTGAATGATACTAAACACTGTTGTGAGACAAATGTGATCATATGATCTTTGATTAGAAGTTTCTGTTACAGCAGTGTTCACAATCGTAACTTAGTAGAGCATCGTATTGAAAGTGTAGGGGAATTATTATAACGATATTGCACGTCAATTAACAATCAAAGTAAAGCTGCGTGAAAGTGCTAAAGTACAGAGCTGCTTCCACACGGAACTGTTGCAATACGAAACTTCCAAAACAGGAAACTGCCGGCAACACTAAATAACTACAGCACGGAATTTCAACAGCACGAAAGTGCTATGGCAATGAACTGTTTGCGCTTCAATCGCTCGTAAAAAAAAGCCCTAAGAACGCCTGTGATTACTCAACGCTAATAGTGCTTTCAAATTGTCGCTCGTCAAACAGTTCATGTCTGTTCCACACAAGAGGAAATGGACGAATGTTTTGAAGTCTTGAATTGGCAGTCAGAGCATATAAAATTTACGCGAGAAAGTCCAAACGAGAGCTGGCTTTCATTCTTAAATATTTAGGTAAAGCTTTTGAATAGTGGCTTATAGTACGAATTGGTATTGAAAACCAAGTAACAAAAACATTTTGGTCAATCACTTTTTCTCTCATCCTTCACACATGAAAAAATCGCTTATTAAAACATGTTTCGAACTGCTAAAAATGTGTGCACAGGAGAAGAGGAAAGGAACGAATCCTTAGACTTGGCACGAAGAATTGCCATTTTCAGCGGCTACAAAACATTTGCTACTTGGGAATATTCAAAAAGTAGAATTAAGTCCCGAGAGAACAATAGTTTGTACCTGAATAGAGTTTCCTTCAAATTGCCATTCATATCAAACGAAATTAGTAGCGCGGTTATAAGGTGCCTGAAAAGATGCGGTCCTGAAAACTCCGTGGTAGCTAACTAAATCCCACCTCCCACCCTATGCCATCAGCTGATTCGCAATAGACTCTATGATCGATTGTGCAACACCAAAATCTGTGTGATTGCCCTAACGGAAAGGAGGGAGATTGTATGTGATCGGGCACAATTTATTTGCTGACATGTAAGACATGCGGGGAAGAACATATAGGCGAGACGGGTAGACCACTTTTATTCGCATAAAAGAAGATCTAGATAGTAATTTTGAAATAGATAAAACTAAACCTTAAATTTACATAGATCACAAAAACACAACAGCAAGGATTTTGATGTGACTGTCACAATCCTAGTGCAGGAATGAAAACATCCACGCGCAAAACTCTTGAGGCATTTTGAATAAACGCCCAAGACCCCTAAATGAACCGGAAGGACGAGTGCGTCACCATCACGGCGAGATTCGCGCCCTTTGTTCGTTTGATCTTTTAACCTGACCTGGGTCAGCATATAAATATGGTCATCCGAATCATTCAAATAAATTAATACTACATACGCCCAGGCTCTGAAGAAGGCGGGTTGCCGAAACGTCAGTCGATATGCTACGACTAGTTAAATTACTTCGCGTCAGCTAATAAGAAAAGTTTTTTCCCGATATTTACAATATGGTGCTCACCAACCTCTATCTGCAAATCTCAAGTTATCAAATAACTACAAAAAAACAAATAAAATATGTAGAGACTGTTCAACAACAGTCGGAAAATTATGCACTTCGCAAGAATTCGTTAACTCGTTGAAACATGGTTGTAAATATATTGGCGTTTCTCTTGTCAAAAAAATCCTCTGCAAAACATTTTTCAGTAATGTTCAGCAATTGATGACAAAGTTTTCGCAAAATACAACCATACCCAATGGGTACCGACTTTCTATCTAAACCGCAATGCTGTTCACATAGATATAGGCAAATTTATTGGATAACAAACGCGAATCGACGTGAAGTGTGAAGTTCAAATCAAAAAGTGGACCCCATTATATAAATACATAAGCAATTTATGAACAAGTACATCAATGATTCCACTCCCACAATTATCCAGTCACTTATGAATAAGTACCCAAAGACCGATTACGTGAAAGCTGGAGCTCAATAAAATGTGATGTATATTCTTGATTTGTGCTTAAATTGGTATGGTGCACAAATAGGCGGTATATGCATTGTTGAAGTTTACCGTTTGATATTGGAATAAATTCTTAAATATATATGGTCATGTTGCATATCTATTCTAATGCACATTTTTCGCTCTATGTTTTATCTGCTAATGGCGATTCGTCCCGCTGTTTATTTTATGACTTTTCAAAACTATGGAAGGGATTTTGTGGTATAAAAACTACGATTTAAGACTGAGTTTAAGATGGTTGTGAAGCAGCACAAAACAAGTCGCTACACCAACAATGCATTACCCCTTGGAAATGCAAAATAACCTAATTTAGCGGTAATTTAAGAGAAAGAAGAGGAGAACTTTGACGATGAGAAGCATAGTGGCCGGCTATGGGTAGTTTGGCAGCGGACAATTGAAAGCGATCATCGAATCTGATCCTCTTAAGACTACACGAAAGTGTTCAGAGAGACTCGGCCGTTGACCATCCCACGATCGTTTTGCTATTTGAAGCAAATTGGGACTGTGAAAAAGATTGGTGCAGAAGAATAATTTGAATACAGCCAGATGACAGCAGCGCATGGCATAACAGACACTTCAAAGTTTGAACTAATTAGGCACTCTAATTAGGACTCTGTTGTATTGCTTACCTATTTCATATTGATACTTTTCGGTGAATTTTACACTCAGACGTCTTTGTCTTGTATAGCTTACCTATTTCTTATTGATACTTCTTCACTGAGCTAATGCCATACTGTACTAAAAAATCTCACCTGTACGCAGTGCTTTGAGGTATATAAATTTGCATTGCAAAACGTCTTATTTATCATCTTGCTCAGTCCACTCTCGCAGGCATACCTCAAAGCGAAGATGGATAATTCTTAAGACAATCATTTTTCCTCTGATGTGTTCGCCTGAGCTGAAAAGTGCTGATACGCGCTATATAACTAGCTCAGACGTTAGGTCAAACCATCGCATCCTCCACAAGGATTAGAACCAGATTTCTAGTCTCCGTTTCTCTTGTTCTGTCTCGCCAGCGTCCTATAGAAACTATTCGAATCCTACTATTGTGTTCACAATGATCATCACCTTGTGTCACATTAAAAAATTGTGATTCTGATTCTCTCTAAAATTCGCAACTCAGGATTCATGCTTCATCCACTCTCCGAAACCTTTACAATCACTATTCACAGCAAAGCGTAACAAACTGCTTCGCACTTATGTAGTTAATTTTGCTGTAACGAAGATTATAACAAATTAGGGTACTTAGTCTCCTATCTTACACCCATTTTCAACCACGTGGGAATAACGCGTTTTCCGCTTTTATTCTGTTTTGGTAGTCATTTGATAGCTTGAGCCTCTTGATTCTTAATGCTGCGTTTTACCTGTGAAATTTTCTATCGTTCTGCTTAACTTAGGCTTTTTATTTTGATCTTATGTTGCAAATGAGCTAGCTACTAAGCCTAAGCAGCCTGAGTCTATGCGCAAAAAAGCTTATGAACGTATAAAGGACATCTCAAATTATCAGAGGTCGCATGTTTCATTTCGAGTTCTTCAAAGCGAAAAAAAGCCTAATTTTGATAACAGAAATCGGATCTTTTCTAGAATCCAGCCGCATTTTTGGTATGCGACGCCACTTGAGGCCTTCGGAAAAAACGTATTCTTTTGCTGTTATCTGACAAATGTATGATTATCTAATACCTTAAATCAAGTGAATTTTGAAGTATTTTAATTTCTCATATTGCTTCTTTTAATGTCTTGCCAGTCAAGATGAGATTTTTTAACATTTGAAGATTTCTCTGATGGAAGTTTTATTATAAACAAAATTCTGATCACTAGATGAGACACATCTTTTCTGAATGCGAAAAAATGCTAGGTCTTCAAAAAGAAAGAACTTTTGGAGCTCTACAGTTCGTACCCTCGTCGACTGGAAGTGCTGATTGATATGAAACCCAATAATCTTTCGGTCGTTACAAAGCTCGAAGAAGTCCTTTCCGAAAGCCAAGATATACCATCACATATGGAAAAGATTTTGCTCAAACTAACGAGTAAGGAGTTCATTACAACAAAACCTTTATCCAGTGAGAAAACTCCGAATAAAGGACAAAATTCTTATTCTGACTGGTACCGCCCCAAAAATAAGCTATTTGAGAAATTAAACATGCCGTTGAAGTTCGCTTGATTTGTGCTATCGATATAACTACAAAAAACGTTTTGCAATAGCAAAAAAATACGTTTTTTACCGAAGGCTTCAAGTGGCGCCGCATTTTCGAACATCCTTTTCTAGAATCCTACCGCATTTGGATGACCATTCAACAGCATAACGATATGCATATATAAAAGAAGTTGTTCACTAAGCGGATCTATGTTTATGTGAAAAGTTCTCTAAACTTTCGTTATGAGAGTGTTTGACTGACTAGACTGCATGTCAATGGAATTTTTCCAGACTCTGAAGAATGTGGGACCCACCGCAGCGCCGGCAGTTATATTGTTACAGCGCTGTGTTGCTTTTGTAACCAATAAGTGCTATTAGCATTAACCTCGAATCTCATTGAGAAAAAAGTGCTGATTTCGGATGCTTATCAGTAAGAGTCTTGATTCCTGTCTTTGCATAGTGTGAATCGTGCTTATGTTTCCACGGAAATACCTTTCCTTAGTTTATTTATTTTCAGTGGTTCATTTGTTAAAGCTTCATTGATATTTCGTGCATAGGCGTTCGGTTTAGTCTAAAGTGAATCTCTTTCTTAGGAGATCCCGATTGCACAGGGGTCGGGCGCAACATTCCAGAAATTCAGAGTGGCTTCTAATTTTGACTCATGTTACCATTCATTTTCACAAACTTCGTGTGCGATCTTTGCTCCAAAACGTTCATCTTCGCGAAAATGTCAAGAGTTCATGTCTAAACAGTGCAGCTTCCTAGCCCAGCCTTTCGATCTGCGTTTTTCTCACCTGATTATGTTCAACACATCTCCATCTCTTTTTTAGACCATCATCGCAAGTAACAACTGCAAAGCTTTGCATTCCTTCTCGATAATAAGACTCATCCTTGTGAGTTCTAAGACTCTTTGAGATCGTCCATAAAGTGTCGCCCTTACAGTTGTAAAAGCTGTGGTTTTATTTTCAAGATTTCATAATACACAGAAAGGGCTTCTGTTTCATGGCTTTTGAAAGTGAGTTGATATAGCAGATGAGAATCAACTTTCGTATGATGGTTGCACAGATCAGCCCATTTGTGGGAAAAAATTTTACCTACCTGCTTCATTTGTACATAGCCGAGTACGTTATACTTATGAGCGGTGAAAATGTGGAAAAGATTAACATCGTATTGCTGTGGCTTAAATTCGTATCCTTGCCGTTTTTAATAACCAGGTATTCAGGCCAGTCAGCTGTACTTGATTGTTGTATTTGATTTTTCCATTGTGTCAGTGAAATAGTTAAGGAAAAGATAGCAAATTGAATATTCTAGGTTCTCTTGATATCTTCTTGAAATGACCCCATCTCCGATTCGACACGATTCACTATCGGCAATCTCTTGTCACTGAGCCCATTTTTGACGCGTTCGTCTAGTGAAAGTGTTCAATATTATATCAACAGGGCTCGATGATTATCAATCTTCTCATTTTCAGATACTGGTAGTAATCTCTCTTCTAAAATGATATGGAAAATTCCCTGTACAATTTTTCTATTCCAGCAATAGCACCGTACATGCGTTGCCTTCGATTCATGCTTAAAGATTATAACAAGCAACAAAAAGTGTCTTCTCCCGTAACACATAGAGATACCTCGTGGAACTGTTTTGAACAGGTTCAATCGCATCAACTGATTATATCAAATACTGCTTTGAGAAAAATCTTCGGTGGCAATGAGAATTTCGAGGTGACAGTAAAAATTAACGATGTGCAACTATATTCGAGCTGCTTCCAGTCACCCTCATAGGTGTGAATTTCGTGAGAGATTTTGACACCTTGCTCACGCAGTACCTTCCCTTGACAAGCACATCGGAGGTTGATATTGATAGAATTTCAATATGTCTGATAAATACTTTTGAGCCATGCACGTGGTCTGCTATGGACACTTATGCAGTGCGAAAACACGTGTGGTCTTGCAGCCTCGTCAGTTGCATGCTACCTTTTCGTTCAGTCAGTTCCTCGTAGACCTACTCTTTACATAGACGAACCGACGATGAACCCTTTACATGCGCCGTTAGGTGATAAAATCACCGAACGGGCAGTATTGCACACTCGAATGCTCTTGGCTGGTGATCGTACAATTATCATGCTTTTCTCTTTTTCGAAACCACTCTCAAATTTCAAATTGCCCATTAATTTTTCTTGCGCTATGTAGGTGGTCTGTTTATGGTGACTTATACAGTGCAATACACGTGTTTGGCCTTTCGACCATTTGAGCGTGAGCTAAAAAAAGCTTTGCAACGAAAGGTATGAAATTTCAAGATTACCAGCCAGAGAGATCAAGTGCACAACTTTACCATTCGGTGATCTTTCCCCGAACAACGCATGTAAAACGTTCGTCATCGACTCCTCTATGGAAGGGGTGGTATTACGAGGAACTGAGTGCACGAAAAGGCACCCGCAACTTACGAGGCCGAAATAGCGAAATATGTGTATTGCAAGTATAAGTGTCCATAGCAAACTACATGAATGGTTCGAAAATTAGGCATGTCGAAATTTGAGAGTAGCCACTCGAAACTAAAAATAATAGAACCTTTTGATGAATTGGTAATGCATTACAGTAACAATACAATGGCTGACCTTTTGCCACTTTCTTCGCCACGCACTCGGTCTTGGGTCACTACTCTATTGAAAGTTTATTACTGCTTGTCACCTGCTAATCAAAGAAAGAAGCCGACAAATAAATGCTTTGAATTTTTGAATAAAAATTTAGAGCAAGCAGAGTTCACTTAAACGAAACCAAGAAAAGATTGCATTCTATTTCTAAACGATCAGATCTATCTATTCAGAAACTGCTACATGACAGAATGGTGCCCTAAACCAACCAACAGAAACAGCCTGGTTCAGAGCATAGAACAGTGTTAGAAAAAAGCAGGCCTCAAGAAACTGACAGCACTGATCGAACTACCGCCGAAAAACTCTCAAACTCTAATCAGTCCGTAACTGTCTTTATTACCATCTATGTACTACGAAAAAATGCATAGTATACTCCGACGAGAGAGACGGCGGTTGTTTGAGTTCAGGTACTATTTAGCTGATCTCCTGATAAATCCGTGAAGAGAGGACAAGAATGCATAGGCAAAACGGAAAGACCACTATGTGTCCGTATAAAAGATCACCTAGCATGTAAACAAGGAGCTGAACCAAACACCGCATTAGGCGCACAGAGCGCAAACACAAAGCGGAAAGACATCAAAAGAGAACTATCCCCGCAAAGCGTCATAAGTTCTCAACGTGAAAAACTCTATGCGTTTTGAATTCATGTCCAAAATTCCAAAACGAATCTCATAAACGAGTGTTACCTCATCACGCGTGACTTTGTGCCATTTCTCAGATCGAGGTTTTGAGCGAAGGCACTCAACCTCCTGACCAATGCGAGAGTCGGTGTGGATGGTCTACAGTTGTATCTGATAGCTCATAGAACAATAAAATAGTGGCTATATATATATATATATTATATATATATATATATATACAGAAGCTCACTTAGTTCAAAGAAAAGAAACTCATTAAGCGCTGTGGTTGCCAAAAGAAGTTTATGTTTCGCACTTGGCTCGCATTTTTTTGTCGGTTATGATTTGTAAGTGGTTGTGACATCGATCGCGAGCTTGTTCATCACGTAGCACTATTCACATGTGGTGTACGATTTTTGGGTTCTTTTCTAGAAGCTGTTGTTGACTGTCGGAGAAGGATGGGGTGCGGAGCTCGGCTACACGCGCACCGCGACGAGCATCACATCCACTCGGCCGCAGCGCTCCATCCATCAGAGTTTACTGTGTTCTTTTTAGGAAAGAGGTCCTTTGGAGGTGATTGATAGCAGCTAATGCTGGTCACCTTAGAGCTCTACAGTTACACTTTATATGCAGTCACCTTACTGCAGAAGGTCTACAAAAACACTTTTACGCAATAATCATAAACTTCTAAGAGAAAGCTTGACTACTAAAGGTTGCAAGCTAACGAGAAAAATCTAAGCATTTATAAATCCTATAAATAGAGTCACTACAGGCGATTTGTTTCAGAAATCTGCCCCATTTTGTGCGCAAAACTACCACAGAGTAACAATGCAGGGGAAAACTGCGTACGTTATATGTATTTGTTCCTCATCTAGTCGTTTAACTCCACTACGTGCTCCTGTTCTTGTTCTTCCTCAACAATCTACAAAGAGTGACATCGAAATTCCCCTAAAAGCCATGATTTTCATAAAGGGATTTACCGGATCAGGATCTAATATAGCGGAGGAATCTCTAAGATGTGAATGACAGTAGTGTTTTCTGGAAGAATCGGCTACGTCGAAGAATTCAGAATTGCTTACCTGAACGAAACGGTGAAAACGTTGCAATGATACAGCAAATAATGGCCTTGAGAACCTCACTTGGTTATTTTCATTCAAACAGTGAAATTCATGAATGGTGTCATGCGACTTGGTGTATTGTATAACATGCTGGAACGAATCGTCGTCAACCGCACCATCAAGCATGGTCCACTCCATAGCTTCGTCAGGTGCTGCTGTACTCCAAGGCTCCAGTACTCGCAGTGAAACTAGCTGGTGATGACTGGCAAAGTTGATTTTGACGTTTGCGTTGATAAAGGCCAACGGCGTTTTTCCAGTGGCCCAAATGTCGGTCCAGCTTATTACAGAGGCCGGAAAATGTTATGGCCTGTAGTTTTTGCTATTGGGAACATTTAGTGACTATCCTGTGAAAAGTGAAATCGATTACGGCCATTGTGGAATGTTTCGGCCTTGACATGCCTTGGACCAATCACAGCGGAGACGTGTGGGAGCATCCTGTGCAACCCAACTACTATGATAAGTTGATTTTTACAATCTGGAATTTGAGCGTTACTGGAAATAGACAAATAAATGAAGCAGATTTTAGACCACATTTGAACAAAGAATTCAATCAGTTTATCAGAAAGGGTAAGAAATTATCATGTCAATGCTAAAATTAGCGGAATGAATTTTATCAGAACTTTTTCCACACCATGAAGATTCTTGATCTTGTTGTTCACCCTACTGCGTGTTTTCCTAATTTTAAAGAATATGTAACTCATTTATTCGTACTTCGAAATTATAGTATTTTCACTGCTTTTTTCGCAGTGTTTATTATATTACTTATATAACTAAGAGAATTGAGTGGTGGACACGGCCTCAGGCGGGAATCGAACCCACATTTCGTCCTGTCCGGTGACGCGTGCTCTACCACTACACCACTCATTTATTTGTTTTGTTTCGATGTTAATGTGCCGATGTTGACCGCCGTTTCCTATGAAATTGTGATTCATTCAACGACATGGATGATTTTCTTCCGATCTACACGCTATTTTCAACAATAGATGTTCCGCATAAAGTGTGATAGGTACTACTTATAAGCTTTCACAATAAATCCAAAGTGCAAGTTTATCAATAATCTACTAGCAAACAGCAATATCAGTCTGATAATGAAGCACTTTGATAAAAGTTCAAGAGCAACTGCCAAGGGTCTAACGACTGCATGAAATTTTGCAAACCAGTATCCCACATGGACCACAGAAATTGAGTAAGTGTAAGTTTGGCTTGATCCCATCTCAGGCTCACCAAGTCTTTCATCCCTCTTAGAACGAGAAATCAGTACCAGACATATCTGGAAAAGTTTAACTTGTGTGGGGAAGCTGCAGCTCAGCTCCACAGAGAATCGACTGGGCCTACATTCAACGACATTCACAAAAAAGACGAGTTCCACTAGCAGGAGTAGAACCGAGACGGAAAAAATTAAACAGCCTCGGTGATGTGGATGCGAGGGAACGAAGCGAATGCTAGCAGTGCCGAGATTCTCATGCGAGACATGAAAGACGAGTTGCATAAAATGAAGTAAAAGAGTGACACCTATGCATCGACCCTCAATTACCTCTTCATTATTTTTAAAACGCTTTTGCGTTGATCCAACTTAAAAAATTATTTGAGAATTCTGTGCTAAAAGAGAAATTTGCTCACACATTAGCGGAAATGACTGGAGTCATGAATGAAGCATAAAGAGACGGTACAGAAGTTGACTAATCGGTCCTGAAAGCGTTCGCAATGTTTACGATTACAGAACTCGATGTTCGACAGATTACGAGGCGGTTGAGCTTCAACTATGGGTCTGGAAGTTTTGAAGCAGATAATGAGCAATGAACACCGACAGACCATTGAAGATGTAACTCTAAAGATTAATGTGCTTAAGATATTAAATATCGGTTCAGATGTGCACGATTTGCCACTTTCTGAATAATGAAACACTGAAAGAAAGGTAGTGTATGTAATGACCACACAGGTTGTCAAGTGCTGCGGCCATCAGCGAATCTCATATGGTAAACGCTTTCTTGTACTACTCGGGAAAGTCCGTCATCACCGCTTGCTGTGCCACACTGGAATCAATCCAATCCTCGCTGATGTACCTTATCACGTTGTTACGGCTTATTAATCGAGGTAGAGAAGAAAGGAATGGTAGTGTTTAGCATAGAATATCCTATTGCATCTTAAACGGCAGTTGGACTGATCTTCGACGAAGCCTGCTTTCTTTGCTGGTGGTTAACTTGTATCACCTCCTTAGTTTACAAAAGATGAGCAATAGTCGCTTGCCGCTTTGAACCTATAGTCACCATACTAATGAAATCGACTTCAATTTGGGGAATCGTAACCAGCTATTCTCATGTTCTTTTGGAGTGGTACTGTGGATTTGCGTTCCAGCAATTTTGAGTTTAACGCACCGAGCGGCCCCATAGATGTTCTAGCTAATTTCGGATATTGTTAGTGTTACACGATAAATGACTTTGTCCTTTATATCACGATTAGGCAAACTCAAAATACCAAATATACAGGAACGTTCTCAATTACGTTGAACCGTCGCTCGATGCGTCCCAGGATTTCGCAACATTCTTGCTTTCTTGCACACCTCGTAATATCTCAGCATACCACTCGCAGTTTCGACACATGCGAACACTTTTCATTTATATCTTCAGTGTTTCAAACGGCTAAAAAATTTCCTCATTTCTTAGATTGTTCTTTTGTCTTACAAGGAAGTTTTCTCATGCTTTCAATGTTTCCCACATTCTGCGTATTGTAAATGTGACAATTTCCGCCTTGATTTCATTTTATTTCTGGATTATAGCGGAAAGAATTCTAATTTGACGGCTTTTTTGGTAGTGATATGATGTTGTAACTTCATATTAGATAATGTTCGGTGGCACATAGAATTTTGAACCTTGCAAGAGTGATGAACGCGCATCTCATCCTTTTCGGGGCCGTGTTCTAATCACTGCGGTAATAGAGCTCCTGCCCTGCTATCATTCTTTCCTGCAATACAAGTTATCAAAACCTCGATGAGTATGTCTACATATTTCGCTTCAGCCGCCTAATACGAATGGTTGATATTTTGCGACATTGACGTTATCACTTTAGTGAAGGTTAGGTCTCTTAAAAAGTTTCCTTCATAGTTACGTTCATGCGAAATTTCATATTGATTACAAGAGATCAACACTTCAGGTATTTTGCGAAACTAATCCTTTTCTTGGTCGCTACCTCCTTCTTGTTTTTCAACCGGACTATGAGCGAAAATTCAGAAACGGAATTGATGTCAGTATACACGCCTTCCGGTTACTATTATTATTAGAGTTTTACTCGTCATATGGCTCATCATTCAACCACATCCCCACCATCTGCTGAGTAGTGTTCACGTCCGTGCGCTATATTTCTGTGCACTGAAATCGCTAGCTGTCGAAAACGAAAAAAGTGAAACTTTCAGTTGTTCTTGGCCAGTTTCTATATCATTAGGGTAATTATTTTGAAATAACAAATTTCGTGATGCGGTTGTGTTCTGAACGAACTGTGTTTCGAAGCAGATCGTTTCACATTGCAGTGGGACCGCCGTTCCCAGCTTTATCGAATGTGCATGATTAAGAATACAGACTTTACGCTTCTTGCAGTCATCGCTCGCTAAAGAAATATGTTGCTTTTGTGAACAACGCTTTCAAAACCTTTCACTCTTCAATTTTTCCTTTTCTAGTGCAGTTAAATCTCTTTTTTTTTTGTTTTTGCTTGCTCTCTCCAATTATCTAGAACTTTCATTTTACTTATTTTATTATATTATTCAACATCACATGTTGTACGAGTAATAGCGTTTCTTCCACTGGGTTGGCCATCCCGCAGCTACTCCCGGATAGCTTTGAAGTGCTGTGTTAATTCGGATGCAGCTTGACACGTTTATCCGTTTCATGAATGTTTTCTTAACTCCTGAAATTGCTCTACCAGATCAATCTTGGGTCCTCTTTTCACCCAAACCAAGAGTGCGTGCTACCATACACCACTTATGACATCGGTCTCCTATCACATTTTCTTTTTTTTTTGAACTATCGGAGCTGCTATAACCAAATTTTGATGGGTTTGTCGTTAGCACATATCAACATTTAACCCATTTGCGCTGGCAACTACTGCGTACGTATAATTTAATGAGTTCCTTCATTTTTACTGCTTTCACCATTCACTACTAAGCCTTTACAATAGCTACACGATAGAGCAATACAAGCTCCGCCATTGACAGCCTAGAGGATGTAAAGAACATCTAACCCCTTTTGACGTCGATCAATCTTGAGGCATGCGTCAGGCATTCGAACTTACCAAGCTCTGTCAGAGGCAGGTATTTATAAATTATCAATTATGACTGGATATTACGATGATTCGCGGCGGCCTGCCGATGATTACGGAAATTGGCTATCCTTCAGTAGAAGTCTGGTATCAAAATACGGACCGTGCACAGATGAAATTATTGGTGAGCGTAGAACGCACGATCAAAACAACGACCACAAGTGAGCAGCAGGAACCTCTAACCACTAAGCCTCACGAGCCTCCTCACAAAGACCTTTTGTCACCAGTTTACCAAAGGGAACTCTTCTTTCTAGTGTTAGTACTATTGTAGCAGTCGATGTTAATGTTTTTGTTTGATGGTAGACGTTTCGGTGACTACAGCTTTGTCAAGGTAACAAGAGCTTAGACTACTATCACCAGCAACTACTACTACTGTCAAACTCGCGTCTGCTAAACACAAGAATTACATATAGTGAATACTGATGATTTCATAAAGTCGGACTTAGAACTTATGAATAGTCAGCATTACGAAATATTGCAACTAAGTAAATAGCCGGGAACCAAGCATGTGTCACTACTGATCATTGCATTTATACTACCTTCATAGCTATATTACTTTGTAATATGTCCACAGTTGTCAATTTACTACAATATGAGAAATTCAGCAAAATGAAGTTTTATGTAGTGAAGGTGATAGCTAGATACATTCGCCGTAAATCATTGTACTACTTAGAACGACTCGCTATTTTGCTAGAGATACCAGTGAATCAGATAAAGAGTTGCTCGAAACTAGAATCAGTTTGGTTTACTATCACAGCGCGTGTTATATTCCCAGCAAAATGGTTGCTCATGATTTCACACCTATTTAAGCTGCAAGAAATTGCGTACACTCCACGTTAATGATATGTCCCTCTTTGAGGACCACGGACCTCTCTCTTTGAGGGATCCCGCCCGGTTAATCGCGAGGACACGTGGCGCGTCCCCAGGTGGTGGATAGGAGAATAAACGCGAATCAAAAGCAACCGCGTGCATCCCGGAGACGCTGGTGGATTCAGTGGACGAGCTCCCTGCTTCTGCAAAGCCGATTTGGCAAAACTCTATTTCTACGGATCAAGTCGGCTAAAAGCCTGCAATCAAGCGGCTGTGAAGTACATGGGAGACAGTTAGGAGTCGCCTCCAACAAATAAGCTACTTCCCGCTCCTACGAGAGAGACTGGCAAGCTACTCGTGGGTACCCAGCCCCACGTTTAGAGCCTGGCAAGCTATACGTTGGGTATCAAAATGCCAAAAACTGTAACAGATATGGGCCTCACTCCCCTGATTCCTAAACAGCCCCTCGTACAGCCGCGCCAGGTAGGACGAGTTACGGAGAGGCTGCTAAAATCTCAGGGCTGAACTTGGTTGCCAAGATCGAAACGAACCAAAATGACGATCTGTACCTACAACATAAGAACCCTTGCTCACGAATCCGCTGTAGAAGATATATTGATTAAAGCAAGAAGGCGCTAGTTAAAAACATGTTTTTGAACAGAAGCCAATGTATGTACCGGGGAGGAGCAGAGAGTAGAATCCATGAATCTGGCTCGAGAATTAGCCACTTATAATAGATATGAATTTGTAACCCCTCGGCTTAGGTTTAGAGGAAATAATGCGCCTCCGAACGAAAACTCGAATAAAAGGAAAGTACCGTTCATCCTCCCGTTCTTTTCAAGTGAGATTAAAACAGCAATGAAACGCTGTTTGAAACTGGTTTAGAGCAATCGGTGGCCATTACGGAAATACCACCGAAAGCTCTAAAACGCCAACTAGTTTGCAACCGCTTATATGACTGTCTGTGTATAATGAAAAATTGTAAAATGTGTCCTAACGGCAGAGACGGTGATTGCATGAGCGTAGGTACAGTCTACCTAATCTCTTGCAAAGCGTGTAGCGATAAACATATTGGTGAAACGGGTAGGCCGCTCTATGCCGCCTTAGTAGAGCACCTAGCTGACAAGCGTCTTAATAGACGGAAAACCCGGTAGGGACGCATAGAGCACAGAAGCACGGCAGAGTCGATTTTGAAATCGAAGTCACCATCCTTGCGCAGGAGCAAAAAACATCACCGCGAAAGATCTTGGAAGCGTTTTGGATTAATACGACCAATCCAACCATAAACCGCAGGGAGGAATGCTTCGTAAACACTCGTGATGTGAGCCAGTATATAAGACTGTTGTTTTGATGGGTAAGGTGCATTACGAGCCAATGTGATCTCCTTCCGGTGAGCTCCATTTGGATCATTCAGTGGAACACATATGAAAAGCGATGAGTACGTTGAGAGTTGATTTTGTGCTTGATGCGATTGAAATCTAGGTCTGGTGATCTTTTCTAAAGGAGTGACCGAGGTTATACTGATTAGATTGCGGACAATTTGACCTTTCCAGACTCTGAAGAAGGCGAACTGCCGAAACGTCAGCTGTGAAATAAAGTCTAATGTAACACCCCGGGTTTTGCTTAAAGAAGAAAATTAGGAATTTATTGAAACATGCTGAGATTAATAGACTATCGATCTTGGAATTGTTAAAAGAAGCACTAAGTTTCATCAATTAAGCGTGGTCTAGATTCCCTATAGTTTGTAGTATGCGAGTTCTCTTTTGGAAGCACAATTTTCACCAGTGATAGACCAATTCAGGGTTGGGGAGGGGAAGGGTACGTAACTGAGTGGCTAGCGGTGCTCGGCGGCTGAACGCGGACTGTACCTCGACTGTTCTCCAACCCTCTCCGAGGGTCAACAACGTATGCCGCAACCAGGCTATCCTCGAGATTGCAAGGCTACGTGCTCACAAAATATTCTACAAAGTTCAAGAAGAAGACGAGTAACAAACTGGATGTTCGAAGTAGTGGAATCCGCACAATGGAAAAAAAAACTGAAACGGATCAAAATAAGGTATTTGATTCTTTTTGATCGGTCCGATCTAAACTTCGCATTGGAAACCAGTTTTGATTCATAAATCACTGATGAGAGCCGACGAGGCGAAGTGGATCATCGTTCTACTCCTATGATTATAAAATGGTGAACAAGCTTGAAAAAAGCTCAAGAAACATGTAAAAATGGTATTAGAAGGAATTGAGCAGCGTATTCCATAAATTATAATGTAAATATCTTACGCTATTTTTACGTGACTCACATGAGGCGCTGATAAGAGATTTCGTGAAGATGTTTCTAAAAATTTTGAAAGCCTTAACTTGATAAGAATTATGATCTCCGTTCTCATCCACTACTGCAGTTTCTCTGACGGTTTACTTGCCATGTGTTATCCAATTTTTTAAAATTTTGTTTTACTTTTCTGTTGAACGGCGACAAATGAATATTCGACCTCATTCGCTACATAGCAATTATTCATAGGGGTGTCAGCGGTCACTCGAAAGCTCAAATCTCTGGGTAGCGCTCCACAAGACCGTTTCTAACAAGTATTTTTATGGCGATGTTGCATCCAGAATAAAATCATATCTCACATGCAACACTCGTTTTTTTCTTTATCTCGTTCAAATTCTTCTGCACAAAACTCCTTTCCTAGATTGCTAGCGTTCTTTCAATAGCACAAATCTCGAAGAACTCAAAATTGTGTTTTCTTCTGAAAAAAACCTTCGATAGCATTGTAGGAGAAAGAAAACATTCGTGTTTTAGACCTCGTCGGACAGAGCTTTCCTTTTAGACTATTAGTGATCATTCGATTGCGTAGGCTTCAATGATTCAGACATTGCACGTTCTGAAAGAACCATTTAACTGTAGTGTAGCAAGGAAGAAAAATCAAGTTTTACATATTTGGCGGCTTGTTTACCGGCTGATCTACGGGCTGGGGGGCGAAGGAATCAATCGCTACCCGGGCGAGTGAGACATGTGGGACGTAACATGTTATTCAATTGAGACTTTTATTCAGAGAAGGTGATTGGCTCAGATGCTACGATATTTTCCTTAGAAGTTCATATGCTGTCCGTGCTTTCTGCGAATTTATGCGTGATAAAAAAGAAAGTATGCGGCGGCTGAAGAAATAATTTTGTTTTGCATTCTACAGCGTCATAAGGGGATCTTTTCGAAAAACGGCCACTTGTCGTTGTAGCGAGAAATTTGCTTCCGAATGATTACTAACACTCTTAGGCGAAGTTCTTGTCCAGCATTTCTTTTGTCGCCGTCTGACAAAAAAGAACCACATTTTACTCTTTTCAGATTCGTGGTGTTAATATAGACAATGTCAAAGAAACTGCTTCTTGATTCCCACGTGATAAAATGGAACGAAACGAGTGAGAGTAATTCTTCACTTCACATTTTACTAAAGCCCTTCTCTTCGTTAGCGTGGTTTTGAAGAAGCATCGATAAGCCAAGAAGGGCGTCAATGTTCATACGCGGCTCAGAATTATTACTTAAGTAACCTATTGTACTGCATGTAACTCGTTGTAGTGCAAATCTGCTCTAAATGGATGTATCATTCTTATAAGTGATTAGCATGGTTTGGGTGAAAAGGCCTCATATTCAAAAAATGGTGTTTGCACAATATTGACACCAATTTTGCGTTTTTCAGCTCTCAGTCAATCACCTGTATTACATTTTAGCTTACATTTGCGAACCGCTACCTCTACCGTGATAAACCAATGCATCACTAACCACTTGAACTGTACCAGTTTTTCAGTCAGAAAAGGCCGCTCTAGACTGTTCTCATATCGCCAAAAGACGCAGTTGATGATTTTTCCAAAACGACAGAAAGTTCAGTTTCTTTCGGGCGGATTTTAATCAGAGGCAACGTTTCTTAGCACTGGATCAACGACTGCTGAGCTTTCAAATGAAAACCTCAAACTTTTTGCCGACTTCGATGATTACGCCATATGTATAGAGTAAGGCACAAAAAACCTGCGACAAGCTTAACAACGCTTGCGAGAAATTTCTCAACAGATGGAAGTCAGGTAAAACTTAACAAAAGTGATTCTTTTCGGTGAGTGGGACGCGAGGTACAATTCCAGAAAATTCTTCAGCAAAAATACATGCAGAATACTTCAGTGAAGATCGAAGTATTTTGTGCGATCTTAGTGAGTATTTCCGTAAATGCTATCCTCTTGCTCATCAAATGATTCAGTGGCGAATGTGAATTGCTGTAAACATTGGATGAAAAATAATCAAATTTTGAAGCCCATTCAGCAGACTTGAAGCTATCAAAACAGTTATTTAAGAAATTGTTCGCTCATCTTTCAATGATAATAACACATTAACTTGAACAGTTCTGTTGATGTAATCGCTCTTTGAGCAGATTACTTTCAAATTCTTGCTGTGATGCTGCTCATTATGAGGCCTTGAGTCCAACCTCGCTCTGAGTTCACCTATCCTCATATTCCGCATTGCTAAATTAATGTCAGACTTGTGTGTGATCAGCTCACACCCTCCAATTCATAAAGATGCGCATTAGTATTCCAAGGTTCTT
>JAHQIW010006772.1:0-43384 GCA_019055375.1 Parelaphostrongylus tenuis | reverse complement strand
ACCACTACAAGTGAGGCTGTGCATGGGACAGCATCATGTGCCTGGTCTTCTGATCATGTCATTCGCGTTGTTACGTGTTCAACAGGTGCGAGGTAGGGGGATGGTTCGGATTAGTTTGGAGGTTCGCTCTTAGAAGGGTCACTGTTCTTACTCTTTCTGATTTCGGCCACAAAGAACATATGCGAAGTGTCTTTATTTTTTGGTTCCTTTTGATTTTTTTTGGATTCGGCGAGGAGCTGTGGAAATCTTCCTTTCTTGGATTTCGTTTTTCTTTTAATTCCTCATTTTCACTACTCCCCCCTTTCATCCTTCGCTTTTCTTCTGCCTTCACCCCCCTCCAAAACTTGTATTCTTTTCCTCTCAGCCCAAAATCATTAATTTAAAAACCTAAACTAACACTACTAAAAACTTGCGAAGTCCAATCATAACCTCCTCCGCGTTAGTTTGGTTAGCCCTGATTTGGTAACCCGAATCTAACACACTATCACAAGGAAGATTTTCCGCTCTATATGTATTTTTTTTTTTTTCCCCTTTTTTTATTGCCCATAGTTTATCATTTTCTTCTTCCATTTCCTTCTATATTCTTCTCTATCCTTTATTTTCATTTGTTTTTTTTTCCCACAACAAATTATTCCGAAATATCTAAAAATCGCATATCATGATCCGATTTTCCCTTCTGGCGGCTGCTAAGAACATATATCACAGGTCTCTCACTTTCGCTGAAACAAGGGTTTCTAGCGTTACTCCTCTTCCGATGACCGTTTTCTCTGGGTAATTCTCTACATGTATTTCGTTCTCTCTTTTTTCTCTTTACTCGATTCTATCGTGTTATAGAGTTCTCCTTCTCTTGCCTCTCTTTCCTTAAATTTTTCGTGACAGGTTCTCCTTAGGTTTTCTCTTCTCTTCTCGTGTTGCATGCAAGTGTTCTCGCGATCTTCTCTGGCCACTTTATAGTCGGGGGCGGGGGATGTCGGTCTGGAGTGGTCGGCGGAGGCCCTATAGCATCCACCCATGAAGGACCAAAACTCAACGTCAGACATTTACAAACAAAGAATAAGTTATGTTTAATGAATGATGCGTTGGGGGCTGGGGGGGGGGGGGGCTGTTGAACCTTTTATTTCAATCTTTCACGACTTATTCCTGGTTGTTTTTTTTAGAGATGAGGTGCGGACGCATTCTATATATGTATTATCTTTTTTGAATGTGCGCGTACCATTTTTTTCTCTCTTTATTCTTATTCAATTTTCACTACCATCTACATAAAGTATCACCAATGATTGATAATTGGTGTGTAGACCAACTTACAGAGAGAACATCTTTAAATGGCGAATACATTGGGCAAATCATTTAATGATCTTCGTAAATAACTTATAACAACATTATGGTATTTTTAAATAATTAAAAACTCGCCCTCCTAATTCTCTTGGCATGAAATTTTTTAGGATTTTTGATTTGTTTTTTAGTTATTTTACGATACTAACTTTCACTAATTTGTGGTGATTTTAATTTTTTATTTTTTTATTGTTGATAACATTCTTTTTTTATTTTTCTTTGTTTTTTTTTTAATTTTTTTATTTATTTATAATTTTTTGTATTTGTTATTTTCTGTTCAGTATATTAATTTTAATATTTATATTATGGCCAGGGTACCCCTAAACAAAAGATGAAGCCTAAAACAACTAGACATAAATGACGCGACGCTGAGGACAAGACACGCCAAGATAGAACAAAGCCACGCAATAGCCCAAACTATAAGCGGATTATTTCCTAAACACAAATATTACCTTAAAAAAAGAAACTTACTCGAAATTATGTCAAAAAAAAACAACAGGATATCAAATCAAGGGTAACATGCAAAACGTCAAACATAAGATACAAATTATCAGGAAATTTTTCATAACTTATCAAGTGAGAGCCAGTCACACAATAAAACATGAATCCCAATCAAACTTGCAGACTTCCAACCTAACCTACGTCTGGGAGCGAGCGGCGGCGTCAATCGAAGAAGAAAAGTAAGTACAGAATTCATACCCAACACATAAATAAATAATTCCAATTCATGACGTACCTACCATCACAGTTTGCATACAAATAGAGAAAAAAAATATGATGTTCTGCGGGCAACGTGTCAGGAAGAAAAGACATAATAACCTTGCCATACTAATATACCCGTGAAAACCGGTTAGAGGTGTGGCCTTTTCTTCTTTCCTTCCCTACATTCTGTCCACGCTTATGGCGAGTCCCCCAACGATCTGTGGCCGCCCTATCCTCTGCTGTATCCCCTCTGGCATTCCCGTGGCATGACTCTGCTACTGGTGGCCATTTCCTCTCCTGCGGAGCAACGGGACGGTTATTTAAGGCTGGATCTGGAACGATTGGTTTGCTATAAGCGTGCTATCACATTAATAATTAAGAAATAAATTTAAATATGCCAAAATTCCTAATAAATATAATCCCCCAAAACTCAAATGAAAATTTCCCTATGTTAACGCTAAAATCAAATTCAGAATACCACTAAGACTAAGGATGTCTTTGTTCCAATTCTCGACGCTAGCGTATTATATGTAGTGAGTGTCCTTTTATGCAGGATGAAATATACTGAAAGGCAGCAGAAATTGTGAATAACTCCATGCAAATTTAATTTTAGCGGGAAATAGAATGTCCTCCGCACATACCATACGACCTCACGATATTATAAAGATGTGGCTTCTTATTCTGTAAAACTCCTTAACACGGGATTGGGCTCGATATGAAGATTTTGGAAGAATTCTCAAAAAGATCCTCGTCCCCAAACGATTTACTAAACTATTGGTTTTTTTTTGAATATAATCGACAACTGAAACCAAGTCGAAGCCGCTTGGAAAGCAAATCCGACGACAGGACGGACAGAGGATAGAAGAAGTCCTGCCACACGCTGTATGCAGGCAGCCAAAGTGAACAGAGAAAAGAAAATTTGTTGGATTGGGGGCATCAAAGAGGGCAAACCCTAACTGGTAAAAAAAGGCACCAAAAAAGTTGCGAAAACTGCACCCAATTGTTCTTTTTTTCTATATTTTCTCATCTTTTGGTAATCGATAACGGAAAAACAAGAATACGAAGTAGACGAGAACACGATAAGGTGGAAGACTAATAGAAGTTTAATCCGGTTTGGGAAAAAAAAAAATAAAAAAAAAAAAAAAGTAAAAAGAAGAAAAAAAAAGAAAAAACAAAAGACACCAAGAATAAACGAATATAATATTATTAGAGTTCCTGAAAATTGGTCTATTCGCGCAGTGTAGTAAAGGTGAATTAGAATGTTTCCAAATAGAAAAAAACTGTAGTGATCAAAGAAAAAAAAAAAAAATATAAACAACGTGGTAACAAATACAGAGTAAAACATTTAGATACTCGCACATGACATAAAGTGTGAAGGAAGATAGGGAAAGGGGTGCCCGGCCTGGGGTCAGGAGATTAAGAATGTCCGGAGAAATTGGAAGTAGACAAATTTCGGAGTATTTAAGATTTTTTTTTTTTGGGGGGGGGGGGTATGTTTCGGAGTCTAATATTTTTTTTTTTCTTTTTTTTTATCAGGTAAGCCAGAAAGCTGATAAAAAATTTACAGCGTGTAGATGCTAGTTTTTAGTTTTGAAAAAACGTGAAAGACTGAATACAAACTAAACTCGCCAAAAAACACCACACAGTATAACGAAGCACACCCCACGACAAAAATGATTGATGACATACACAACACACCCGGAAATTAACTGAATAAGCCCAAGAACCACCACCATACTAACATACTGCCAAACTGCTGCGAGATCTCCATTAAGACGATATATAATAAACACTTACCTATTAACCAATAGCAATAACTGAACGCCCAGCCCACACCAAAAGACACAAACCACGCGAAGATGAAAGAACCGAATGAATGCAACCACAAGCCCTTTCGAATCTTAGCTATATAATGATTGTTATTAAGTAGTTACGATAGGTTATTATTTTATTTTTTTTTTTATTTTATTTTTTTATTATTTTCTTATTTATTTTTTTTTTAATATTTTTTTAAGCAGCAAAAAGAAATCATAACAATAGGCTAGTATGCAAAATAATAGTACTGAACTCTGATTGATTGCTTTAAAGACCAAAGAACAGGCGGAGTTTGAGAATGGGTATATACGTCAAGAAGTACAATTTAAGTCGCAGATTAGTGTATAATTTCTTTTTGTTTTTTTTTTTTTTATTTTTTTTTTTTTTTTTTGTTTTATTTATTATTTTTTCCAACTATTTTTTTTTTTTATTTATCTTTAATCTCTTTTTTTTTTTCCTTCTTTTTTTTTTATTTTTTTTTCTTTTCTTTTTTTTTTTTTTTTTTGTTTTTTTTTATTTCTTTCATTTCCATTCTTTTTTTTTTTTTTCTTTTTTTTCCCTTTTTTTTCTTTTTTTTTTTTTTTTTTTTTTTTTTATATTCTATTTTTTTTTTTTATTTTTTTCATTCCTTTATTTTTTTTACTTTTTTGGTTTTTTCTTCTTTCTTTTTTTTTCGTTTTATATTACTTGTCTTTCATTTTTTTCTTAGTCACTCCTTACTTTTTTTGTTTCTTTTTTATTTTTTTTTTTATTTTTTTTATTTTTTTATTCTTATTTTTTTTTTTTTTTTTTTGTTTTTTTTATTTTTTGGTTTTTTTTTTATTTCTTTCTTATTTTTTTTTTATTTTTTTTTTTTTTTTTTTTTTTTTTTAATGTATTTCTTTTATCTTCTATCTTTTTTTATTATTATTTTTTATTTTATATGTATATTCTTTTTTTTTTTGTGATGTTTAATCTTTATATTTTTTTTTATTCTCTTATTATTTTAGGTTTTTTTCCACCCGAAAATTCAAGCGTTTTTGACTGCAAGTGTGCGAATCGGTAATAACCCATATTAGGATCTCTGAGACGGTGGTTTTTCTAAATAATGAGACAATTTATTATTTTTTGATTATAAAATTTTTTTTATTTTTGCAAAAAACTGTGCAATATCGCCTAAAATGCATCTTCCAAAGGTGAGAAGACCTTCATCATCATAAGTCTACGATCTCATTCTTCTTTTGGTGTACTTTTTTATGTTTTTTTTATAATTAATTCTTTGCGTTAATAATTAACATTATGATATTATTAAAGTAACCAGTCGAGGTGGTCAGCCGGAATATGAATAAGTAATAACGAAATAAAGAGTGGGTTATCAATTCAAAGTGCCCAGTACACACCCGACTCTAACAACTGTACTCAACCAAACTAATTAAAAAAATATGTAAACTCAGGCAAAACTAGAAAGTGCCCAGAGTTAGAATTCCTCTAATGCGTCTTTTCTTTAGTTCTGCTCACTCCTGTCTTCATTTTTAGTGATTTGTGCCGACCCCCCCCACCCCCCCCCTCTCTCAATGTGTCCTTATATCTGCATCTCTATTTTCCTTTTATTTCTGCCCTTTCTGCTCTTCTGCTTGTATTTCTTGTCCTATTTTTACTTTCCACTATCTTGCCTTAATTTCTCTATTTGTGGGCCCCTTTTGCCATTTTGCTATATTTCTTCTGAGTTTTTACCTTGTCATTATTACATATCTATCGCCCTGGTTTTCGTTCTTTGTTCATTTCTCTTTCAATCCATTAAGATAAATAGTTTCAAGAGCCATAGTGGTATGTGTTTATTTGGAAAAGCGTATAATACCACCTCATTTTAGTTGTTTTTGTTGTTTTTTATTTTTTTTTTTTATTTTTATTATTTCTACAGCTAAGATCCGGGAAGAAGGATTCCGCCATTTGAAAGATACGAACATTTTGCCCGAATGTAGAGTCGCCCTCGCTGTTTATGGATAATGCTCTAGCGTCTTGACTTATAATATTTAGATTCCTTATGACAACCTGAAGAGACCATAACAACAACCCGCTTTTGAAACCAGGCCAAAATCGATGAATTACTTGGATCTCCTAGGTATTTTCCATAATATATATCACAACAAAATAAACTAATAAGCGTTAGCGAGCTTACTAGTACAAAACGCGAGCGACTTCAGCTAATCTATACGCCGGGTTCGACGGTTTGTCTATGTAGAAGAGATAACGGAGATTACCTCCCGAGAGTAATCTAAAGAAACTACTTACAACATGAAAATACCGATGTTATTCACGTTTTTAATTCAAGGATTAACCATCTTTTAGTATCTTGCAATGTTGTGAGCGGGAGTTTTTAATTTATTTGTGTTTAATTTTGTGCTTGAATTTTTTTTTTTTTTTTGTTTCAAATATTTTATAGGTTTTTTTATATTATATTAATGTATTTCTCTTTATATCTTTTTTATGTTGGGTTTTAAGATTTATCGATTCCTATTTTTTTATGTTTTTTTCCTTTTTTTTTTTTGTTCTCCGTAATTGCTTGGTGTATACTGTTTTTTATTTATACCCGGTTTTTCGTTTTTATGATTTTACTAATGGTAGTTTTTTTTTTTTCTGTTTTTTTTTGTTTTTTTTGTTCATCTCAATGTTTTTTTTTGAATCGATTTTGCTATCAATATTTTTGTGTTTTTTTTATTCTTTCTTTGGTATAGTTTGTTCGTGTTTTTTTTCCGCACACACATGATCGAATAACAGTGGTGGCAACCTACCTAGCGCAGGACACGTCTAACTTTCAATATCTAGCCTGGCTGAGCAGCAAAAAGTCGTATCGAGTACATAGATTGAGTGTGAAATTCTGTATTCGAACAATAAACTAGCAAATAAAGAAAAAAAGTCAGTGATATATGGGCCGGTCCCGCAACTCGGAGATGAACGTTGCTTATGTTTAGAGAGGAAAAATTGAATAGGTGGAACTGTAAATAACTTAACACTACTCTCGTGGTTACATGCGTGTGGAAGTCTCCTGATCCAAAAAACATTATACAAATTGGATTACTTTTTTGTTTAGCTTTTTGTAGTGTGTGTTTTTTTGTTTTGCAGATTGGGAACCTGACAGAATAAAAATATCAATAACGACGTATCAAGAACAAAGATATCGAAACAAAAACAACTATCTCCGAACTAAAGAAAAATAAAAAAAAAGAACCGAACAAATTCCAACCTCTTCAGACACTTTTTTATAGACTTTTCTTTTATCGCTTACTTTTTTATAAATTTTTTTTTGAGCTTTAAATCAATGTTTGATTCCTTACAATGCAACATCACAAAACAGAACCAATATCACACAAAACTAAAACAATTTTCACCCAAGACAACACCGCCAAAACAAGAACGAAAAAAGTAAAAAAAGACCAAAGCATAATTCAAATCTTTCAAATAGATTCCTACAGCTCATCACACTCACTACTTATGTCTTCATTGGGCGACGGCTTCCTCTCTGTATTTGTGGAATTTTTTTATGAATTGCGGTTTTTAAAATATTAACTTTTATATTATATTTTCTTTTTTTGTAATTACTTTCTTTTTTATATGATGGCGGTAGAAGCATTAACTGGAATTATACTTCGGTTTTATTGCAAAAACCCAAAGGTTTCCCGATAAGAAACACCCAACAAACAATCAACCAGAATTAAATCACATCAAATACGAAGGATTATGGATGAAGAAACAACACCAGAAAAAACACATACGATATAAATAAAATGAACGCCTTCTCAACTACTCATTGATATGCACTTTAATATTAATTTTTTTTTTTAAATTCTATATTTTTTAATTTTACCCTCTTTCTGTCACTTAAATGATTATTGAATATTAATGAAACTAAATATTAATATTAGCTTACTTAATCATTATTTCTTGTAGACTGTCTACTTTATCTGGACTTACGTTTCTCCACATTTTATCCTATACCCTATAATATTTTCTTATCTTGTAATTTTTAATTATAACCTTCTAAAAAATTCCGCTATTAAATACCGGTAGGTTAGTGTTTAGGTCATGAGCAAATCTGGTTTTTTTCTCTTCTTTTATTGTACATTTCGTTTCGTATTTGTCTGTACAACACCCCAAGCCAAATTAATAATACATTACATTCTATCTTACTAATCTAATATATTCATATCTTTTAAAATGAATGAAACACAAAAAAAAAAACAAAAAAGAAGGAAAAACAACAAACCACCCACCCACCCAAACCCACAAAACCGGAAATGACTGTATGTCTATATTTTTTAAACACACACGAGTTATTTCTTCAAATGAGAATTCCCTATTTTTTCCTTCTCTTCTCACTTTGGTTGGGACTACGGTTTTTTAACTTTAAATCGTTTGGAAAAGAAAGAAAAGAGGCTCACGCACAAACGCTAGGATTAGGAGACGAAAAACGGAGCAGAGAGTATGTGAGGGGCGTGAAAATGAGCGAAAATCAAACTACAGAAGAGAACAATGAAAAAGAAATAATATTATTTTTTCACAAAACAACACAACCAAGTCAATGAGAAAGTATATGGATACAAGAAGTTGTGATGCATCGACACGTGTATTCCATTCGTTTTTTTTTTCTCTTAAGCGGTTATTTGTAAATAGATTTTTAAATATTTTAACGATTATAAAAACATCAATTTATATTGGTAATTTATATTATGTTGAAGGTTTTAAGTTGACCAGTAGTTTTTGTGAATTTAGCTGGTCTACATTCGCTACGATCTATATTTGATAGTTTTCATTTTATGGATTGTCAACTCTGGAAGCAAGCGTCTCATCAAAAAGTGCTCAAAAGAGAAGAAAACAAGATATATCACCGTAACCACGGGTATATCGTCCAGAGGATTAACTACCGTATCGTTCTTCTACACCCTTAGCTTTAAACAAGTGTGAAAAGCTTTGCATTCTTCTACAGCTGGTAACAAAGAGTAACTGTCATCAATCAGACTCAGTGCTATGTGCATTGATTTAAATTCGAGGAAAAGACATTTACATAATGAGACCTTGATATTCACCGGAAAGTAATGATTCGCTTCCGTCTTACTTGCTCTTGGCAATCCCGACAACGTGGGACATAAGTACCTCTTCCATCTTTAAGTATATCAGTGGTTTACACAATACATAATCAACATACGAGTCGAGGGGAAAGAAGGAAGAGAACACGACAGGCCTTACAACCGTCAATCACATAGTACTATTGTAGTATAATAATTGGAGAAACTTATATTTGTAACGAAAATAAGTTTAAGAATTTTTAAAAACAATCAGTTACTATTCAATCTTGCATACTGTAGTGCAGAAAAACACATCAAACGGATCACCTCAGTCGCAATTTAATTAAGCAATGGAAAAAAATTAAACATAATGAAGTTCTTTTTTGATGAGTAAATGGGGTGTTGATTGATGTAAGTATTTTGCTATTTTTTAGGTTGGGGGGGTCTCAAAAAAAAAACTAGTGGTAGTTAATAAGTAGGTAAGGGGGAACTTACCGAGGCAGAGAAAACGTGGTGGTGGCTGCGACGTTGAAATGTGAGAAGGAGGTACCTGGAGCAGAACCTACAGGACGATTATTCTGCATGGAGACCTATACATAAATAATACTTTATAATTGTTACATTGAGTTTTCCATATCATTTTAGAAGAGAGATTACTATAAGTATCCGAAAATGAGCAGATTGATCATCATCGATCCCTGCTGATATAATATTGAACATTTTCACTAGACGAACGCGTCAAAACATGGGGCTAAGCGTGAAGAGATTGCCGATAGTGAATCGTGTCGAAATCCGAGAGGGGTCATTTCAACAAGATACAAAAGAGCCTAGAATTTTCAGTTTGCTATTTCCTTAACTATTTCACTGATACAGTGGAAAAATCAAATGCAACAATCAAGTACAACTGACTGGCCTGAATACCTGAATATTAATAATGGCAAGGATACGAAATCAAAGCCACAACATTACAATGTTAATCTTTTCCACATTTTCACTGATCATAAATACAAACGTACTCGGCGATGTCCAAATGAAGGCAGGTAGGTGCGATTTTTTTCCACAAATGGGCTGATCTGGGCAACCATCATACGAAAGTTGATTTTCATTTGCTATATCAACTCTCTTTCAAAAGCCATGAACAGAAGCCGTTTCTGTGTATTATGAGACCTTGAAAATAAAGCCACAGCTTTTACAACTGTAAGGGCGGCACTTCATGGATGATCTCAAAAAGTCTTAATCAAGAATTCACAAGGATGGTCTTATTATCGAGAAGGATTGCAAAGCTTTGCAGTGTGTTACTGGCGATGTTCGTCGAAAAAAGACATGGAGTTTGTGTTGATCATATTCAGAGGAGAAAAACGCAGATCGAAAGGCTGGGCTATGAAGCTGCACTGTTTAGCACATGAACTCTTGACATTTTCGCGGAAGATGAACGTTTTGGAGCAAGATTGCACACGAAGTTTGTGAAAATGAGTTGTAACATGAGTCAAAATTAGAAGCCATTTTGAATTTTCTAAATGTTGCGCCGACCCCTGTGCTATCGGGGATCTCCTAAGAAGAGATTCACATTAGAATAAAAACCAAACACCTATGCACGAAATATCAATGAAGCTTTAACAAATGAACCACGGAAAATAACATAAACTAAATAAGGGTGTTTCCTTGGAAACATGAGCACGATTCCACACCATGGAAATGCAGGAATCAAGGCTTTTCCTGATAAACATCCGAAATCAGCATTTTTTCAAAATGAGATCCGGGCTTGATGCTAATAGCACTTATTGATTACAAAAGCAACACAGCGCGAGTAATAATATAACGGCTGGAGCTGCGGTGGGTCCTCATTTTTCAGTCTGGAAAAATCCATTGACATGCAGTTTAGTTAGTCAAAACTCTCATAACGAAAGTTTAGAGAACTTTTCACATAAACGTAGATCCGCTTAGTGAACAACTTTTCTTATATATGCATATCGTCATGAGGTTCTATGGCCATCCAGATACTGTGTAAGCCAGCCGCACCGGGTCTTGCATCGCTGAGAGCTGTGAGTGGCTCATACGAAAAAAGCGACCTGAAAAATGATGCGAAGTCACGCGCGATGATTTACACTCATTTTTGCGACTCATTTTGCGAATTTGGCATGGATTCGAAAAGTCTTGAGAGTTTTAGAGCAAAGAGTCGCATTGCTTACGAGGACAGTTATCAGCCTGCGGAAAAAGCTCCCTAACACTTACCGAAAATTGGAATCTTACACATAAATCCATTAAAAACGACACATTTATTTTTTGTAATGAAGACCATCAATATCCACAACCTTTTGGCAATGATCTGAAACGTTCAAATCTGCTCGAAATCGATATTCCTTTGACCGCAAGACCGGAACGCGTGTCTCGCACTGCATAAGTGTCCATAACAAACCACATGCATGGCTCAAATATAGTTATCAGACATATTGAAGTTCTATCAATATCAACGCTCCGATTGTGCTTGTCAAGAGAAGGTACTCGCGTGAGCAAAGTGTCGAAATCTCTCACGAAATTCGAACCTATGAGGGCGACTGGAAACAGCTCGGATATAGTTGCACATCGTTAATTTTTACAGTCACCTCGAAAGTCACATTCCGACCGAAGATTTTTCTCAAGCGGTAATTGATATAATCAGTTGGTGCGATTGAATCTGTTCAAAACAGTTCTACGAGGTATCTCTTTGTGTTACAGGAGGAGACACTTTTTTGTTGCTTGTTATAATCTTTAAGTATGAATCGGAGGCAACGCATGTACTGTGCTATTGCTGGAATAGAAAATTGTACAGTGAATTTTGAATATCATTATAAAAGAGAGATTACTACCAGTATCGGAAAATGAGCAGATTGATCATCATCGAGTCCTGCTGATATGATATTGAACATTTTCACTAGACAAACGCGTCAAACGTGGGCTCAGTGAGGAGAGATTGCCAATAGTGGACTGTGTCGAAGTCCAAGAGAGGGTCATTTCAACAAGATACAAGAGAACCTAAAATTTTCAGTTTGCTATTCCTCAACCATTTCACTGATACAGTGGAAAAATCAAATGCAACAATCAAGTACAACTGACTGGCCTGAATACCTGAATATTAATAATGGCAATTATACGAAATCAAGCCACAGCATTACAATGTTAATCTTTTCCACATTTGCACTGCTCATAAATACAACGTACTCGGCGATGTCCAAATGAAGCAGGTAGGTGCGATTTTTTCCACAAATGGGCTGATCTGGGCAACCATCATACGAAAGTTGATTCTCATTTGCTATATCAACTCACTTACAAAAGCCATAAAACAGTAGCCGTATCTGTGTATTATGAAACCTTGGAAATGAAACTACAACTTCTATAACTGTAGGAACGACACTCTATGGATGATCTCAAAGAGTCTTGAAATTTACTAGGATGAGTCTTATAATCGGCAAGGATTGCAATGCTTTGCAGTGTCTTTACTGGCAATGACCGTCGAAAAGAGAGATGGAGAAGTGTTGAACATACATGAAGTTCGTGAAAATGAGTAGTAACATGAGTCAAAATTAGAAGCCACTCTGAATTTCTGAAATGTTGCGCTGACCCCTGTGCTATCGGGATCTCCTAATAAAGAGATTCACCTTAGACTAAAACCGAACGCCTATGCACGATGTATTGATGAAGCTTTAACAAATAACCACGGGAAATAAATAAGTAAAGAAAGGTTTTTCCGTGGAAATATAAGCGCGATTCACACCATGCAATGACAGAAGTCAAAAACTCTTCCTGATAAGCATCCGAAATCAGCACTTTTTTCTATATGAGATTCGAGGTTAATGCTAATAGCACTTATTGGTTACAAAAGAAACACAGCGCAGTAACAATACAAAGGCTGACGCTCCGGTCCTCATTCTTCAGGGTTTGGAAAAATTCCATTGACATGCAGTCTACTCAGTCACACACTCTCATAATCAAAATTTGCAGGGTTTTCACATAAGCATAGATCCACTTAGTAAACAATTTTTTTATATATGCACATCCTTATGCTGTTCTATGGTCATACAGATAATATGTAGGCCAGCCGCACCAAGTCTTGGACCGCTGAGAGCTGTGCGTGGCTCATGCCAAAAAAGCGACCTGAAAAATGATGTGAAGTCACGCCGATGCTATGCACTCATTTTTATGACTCATTTCGGGAATTTGGCATGGATTCAAAAAGCTTTGAGAGTTTTGAAGCAAAAAGTCGCATCGTTTACAGAGACATTTATCAGGATGGAGAAAAAGCTCCCTAACACCTACCGAAAATTGAAATCTTGCACAAAAAATCCATTAAAACAACACATTTAATTTTTGAAAGCAGGGCCACCAATATCCACAACCTTCTGTCAATGATCTGAAACGTTCGAATCTGCTCGAAATCGCCATTCCTTGGGTATTGCATCAAAAAACTCGTTACATGCCTCTTCAAGGGATCAAATGTGTCGAATCGGGGTCTATGAAATGCTCCATTGAGATAAACTGGACCATAATCGGATGGTGCAGCATCTGGACTGTAGGTTGGGTAAGGCAAGGACTCGACTCCCTCCAATTCATCAAACTTTTCCGCAGTCATTTTTGCGGTGTGAGGTTTGGCATTGTGCTGCTAAAACAGCGTACTCTTATCACGAATCAGTGTTGGGTACTTTTCCTTCCACGCATCGTTGGTCCGTCCAGCTAGCGTTGCCGTGGGAGTTTTTCACCAGAAATATTTTTAGGATATTCCCATGAAACTACAAGAAACCGATACTGTGTGATGCAAAAGAACCTCAGTTTTTTTCGGCTATTGAGAAGTTTTTTTCCTTAGCGTAGTACTTCTATTTTAGGATACTTTCTGTTGTGTGTCATGGAAAATTTGTGGAAGTCAGCACATTTCGTGCAGATGATCAATCCAAATATTCAAGTAAGTATGTAGTACCAGTGTTCTATACGCGCCTATCTGCATTCTTGGTTCAGCTTTGAGTTTACTGACTAGGCGTTTTTTCATAAGAAAAAAAGATAAGCCATACCGTTTCGCCGATTAAATTCGTCTCCTACAATTTACAAAAGATTGGGTAAATTGTACCTAAGCTCATGTTACCGTCCCTTCCGCTAATGTGGTTTTTCATAGTACATAGACCGCCTGGTCATGCAAGCGATCACGAAATATCTGGTGTTTGAAAGCAGTCGGCAGTACATGAATCACCGTTGCCGAGATTTTACGCCTACCTGCCATATTTTATGCAGCGTTATATAGCTGATGTAAGTTTGCTTGAGATAAAAATAAAACTGACAAGATCTCATTGTCACTGGCATTTACCGTTTCAAGGTATGACTCATTTCCCTTAAGCTATCCTGGAGGTACAACAGATCCACAGCTTTTGGAGAAAGAAAGTTCGCTTGTCAATGTCAGGGATTCTTCCATCTGCTCTCTTCCTGTGCACACGCTGACGACTGTTCGAAACACATTTTAGCACTTTTGGAGAACTGTGATCCCACCAATCACTTCAATAATACGGGGCGCGGTAGGGGAAAAAATGTTCATACTGTGAGTGCTACAAGGCTGTCAGGTTTTTAAGGGCCATTAATAGTTTGAAAAAAGCCTTGTACAATTAAGCATAAGCGTGAAACTTCTAGTCGTAATAAGCTGCCTTTCGGAAAAACGTGTATCAAGATGCATTACAATATGTGAATGCTGTATAGCATTCTACAATGCCCGTCTTCAGATCTGCTGCTCGGTTCACAGAACTTCTTTCGCTTAATTCTTTTCCTCACTTTTGGTGTCAAAAAAGGATTTTAATCCTTTCTCAAGTGGATTTCGTAGCTGCTTCTGCTTGAAAATTGTTATTTAAGAAATCTTTATAAATGTCGCAAAATGCTAATGCAGTCAATCCTGATTCTTGCGATACCTGGTCTAGAGCGGTTTCACATGAATGTTGAGGAATGAGCCATATCCAGACAAGTTTAGTACTAATACCCTCAACCCATAGAGTATATAGCAGCTTTCCTTCACATACTCATGAATAATTATCTATCTAGTTGCAGACTTAGCAGAGCCACAGATGGGTCACAAGCGATGGCTGATTCGTATTCCTTGCGTCGTACTGGCTCGTACTGTCATTGTAAGTTATTCACAGGCCGACACCTGCTGTGGGCGTGATTATTTTCCAGTCATCCAATGGATGTCGACCTGCAAACAGCTTACCAGAATCTTGTGACTGTCAATTCTCTTTGGAGCGCTTGAAATGACGGGAATAAAGTGTTCTTGCTCAATCTTCACGGATGAGCCATGCAGGATAAAGGATAAAGCTCACGGCCTTGATCAATTCCTGAAGGATGCGTCATGCATTCGTCTGCAATTTTTAACTTCGTTTGAGGTGATTCAAAAACATATCCAGCCTTTACAATAACTCGTAGGGCCTTTCGCTGTAATGAGTCACTGCTGCTTATTCTTCCAAACAGTCTGTGACCAGTCCAGTATGTTTTCCGACCCCAGAAAGATGGGAGGCTTCATGAGCTATGTAACTCTTAAGGGACGAACCATCTCTGTACAGTCTAAATTCTTTCTATTTTGACTGCCACTTGCAATGGTATAATGTTATAGTATACTCGATATATGGAGTACTGTGCAAAAACGTTTGCGTCAGCCGGGATTTGATCCCAAATCTCACTCTTTCCTGGAGCGTATGCTAACCATTGCACTATCGACGCTCGTTTTGCACAGCACTCTTATTTACGCTCTAACGAGTTGTCTGCCAACAGCCAACCGTCGACGGTCTGGCGGGGCAGCCGCTATCGGCACTGAACCCACTTGTGTACAGACATTGGATATCGATAATCAGTCTAAATTCTTTCTATTTTGACTGCCACTTGCAGTGGTATGATGTTATACTATAACCAATATGTGGAGTCCTCTGCAAAAACGTTTGCGTCAGCCAGGATTCGGACCCAGATCTCACTCTTTCCGGTAGTGCAATGGTTAGCATACGCTCCCGGAAAGAGTGAGATCTGGGTCAGAATCCCGGCTGACGCCAAACGTTTTTGCACAGCACTTCACATATTAGGTATAGTCTAACATCTCTATACACATCTGGTGAGTTTATCCTGACTCCATAAAGTGAGAAGCCTGGTGAGCTTGCGAAGGATATTTGAAAAGTGGAGTTTATTTTTACAATAAGCTTTCATGAGTGGTATCACCTGTACCACCTGTCGTCCCATTTCCCGTCCGGTGACCCGTGCGAGTGCCAGCCGACACTTCCTTTTTTCCCTATAGCGTGCGAGAGTAGCCCAGTGGCATCCTCCTCGATTTAGGAATTAGCTGAGGCATCATATCTTTCCTCTCTGGCTCTCGTGAAGATAGGGCCAGCGGGTGGGTGATCTTCCTGTAGAGCGCTCGATGTCCAGAGATATCCAGTCGGAAAAACGGTTCTCGTTCATCAGTTGCCGTTGAAGCATACCACGTGTCCCGGCACCACCCTGTTTTAGATATCCTGGCGTGTAGAACGGCGTCTTTGCTCTTCGATCTTTAACGCTGGTCGGAACCACGGATCCTTTCTCTCTCATTTGCAAGATACGAGATATTCCAGCATCAACCTTCCGACTGCGTGTTTAGTAATGCCAAGTGATCTTGTCATCCTGCTTAACGGGAAAACCAGGTTTCTGCTGCTTTCGCTAGAGGGGGTAACAGTCGAGTCGAAATGGTGGGCGCGGAGTCGGATATTCTTTGTCCTCGTCACTACATCTTCGATGCTCTCAAACGTTCCCCAAGCCGCTCGTTTCCTCCTTCTCAGCTTTGGAGCTAGGTCGTTCATCGTGTTGATTTCACGACCTAGAAAAACCTAATTGGAGCATTAGGAGATTTTCGTTCTCGTTGAGCGTAAATTTGGGCATTCCATAAACCTATCCTTTTTCATGAACATCGTTTTTCGTGCGATTAGGTCAAAGGCTATTTTATTCACAGGCGCTGTCGAAATCGGTCACCATTCGTTCCGCCTGGCTGATGCTTGGCGTTATGAGGACGATATCATCAGCAAAGTGAAGATGGTTTAATTGTCGACCGTCAATTTTCATTCCCGATATCATCCATGTTAATGTTTGCGTGACGAATTGGACGACCGCAGTGAGTAGTTTCGGCAACATTGTGTCGCCTTGTCCAGCCCCTCTTCTTACGTCGACGGTGATACTTATGTAGAATGGAGGTAATTTGGTCGTGAAATTTTTTATAGAGCTTACGAAGGATCATTATGTAGCGAGTAGGGACGCCCTGGTTATCCAGAGCCTCTATAACCGCTTCTGTTTCCCGCTGTATCAAAGCTTTCTTCAGATCTATGAAAGTGAAACAAAGCGGTAGTTTGTACTCTCGCAAAACTTCGGGCGAGTCTTGTAATCGTGTGGATGTGATCTATGACAATAAATCTTTTTCGGAACCCTGCTTGTTCGCGTCTTCTTTTTGGATAGCAACACGCTCTTTGCTTGTTTTTCCATTCAATAGGAACCTTGCATTCCATCAGGTAGCGAGTGATTAGCGCAGCCAGGATGTTGATGAGAAGTGGCGGTGGAGTTCTTTAGGTGTTCTGGTCTAATATTGTCTGGACGGGATGTTGTTTTTGATTTATATGACAGTAAGTGGACGTGGCAAGCGAAGAGATCCGATCAGTACTGGTGGATGATTTTTATCCATTGCCCTTCCGGAAAGCTGTAACTGTTCCCGTCAGGGCATCGGAGTGGTATCACCTTGGTTTTGCAATAGGCAAAGCTTCGCTGGGCCTTACAGATGCTCATAACCAGCTTCAGCAGCTTCTGCCATGGCTGCTCTTCGTCTCTCTTCGAGGTCATGATTCATCGCTTCTCTGCAGCGCTTTTGCAAGGTCGGACGTAAGATTCCGACAGAGTGTTGCTCGTGCGAATCCCCGTAGACGTATCAGCTTGAGTGTCTGCGGGAGCAAGCGTCTCTTCGTGATTTGAGACTCTCGGTTTTCATAGCGTTAACGTGAAGTTATTCTGCGAGACGGTTGCATTCTTCTTCGATGGTCTCGAGAAAGGTTATCTTCCCATAAGCCGATTATTGATTTGAGTTCGTTCCAGTTTATGTTAGCCTGGGACCGTTGTTTGAAGTTAGCGGCTTTCTCTCCTTTTCGTCGAGAAAGGAACATTGCGCGAAGGAGGCAACGGTTTAATTCTGTGTAGAACTTAGGAACAACAACGACATGGGTCACGCAAAATCTCTGAATTACTAAGATGTGTCTATTTCGTTATGGCACTTTTACTATTGGGAGACTCTCACGTCCATCACTGGGAGTGAGGCTTTTGAAACTGTGAGTTACCATGGATGGTTTGCGTTGTCATGATAAATTCAGATAGCCTCTTACCCTGTTTCATTCCATTCTAGCCCTTTATAATAAAAGAAAAAGAAGTATTTGTTCATTAAAATCTAGAGTATTGGAAAGACTGATGGAGACACTTCGACAAAGCTTCGACATTTGTGTAAGAGCTCTTCTTACGTGAGCTGATATTACTGAAGATCCCAACAATTCTCTGCTCTTGGTTTTCTCGCATTAATCTTTTGCAAAGTCAGAGTTGGTTAAGACTTTCTATGTATGCCTCCCATTTTAGGTGACCAGAAATTTCTTAAGATCAGGAGATGGTCAATCAAGAGCGGAATCAGCTGCCGACTTTTGTCAATTGGAGAGGACTCCTTTAAGAGAAAGGTGGCTTTTTTTATTTATATGTTCTCAATTTTCAGGACTCTGGAAATTATTTCTTCCCGCGAAGTGAGTACAAACTTTATTGACTCGTGCATCATCGAACTACTACTATGGGAAGAGCAGAGACAAGCATATGCACCACTGCGCTACTCGATCACTCATTTCGGATCGGTACGATTAATCAAAGATTTTTAAAAACAGTTCCAGCTCGGTTGAATAAGCACGAGAATGAAATAATTGCGCTTTTGAGTGCGTCGTTGATTATAATGCCAGGAATAAAGTTTATTGATCATATTTCACTCAACTGCTGCTTCCGGTCCATTTAGAAACCTTGTAAAAAACGTATTTCTTGGTCTTTTCAATGTTCAAATAGCTGTGTGATAGCACAGATCAGAAGAATTTTAATCGTGTATTTCTTCATAAAAAATACCTTCTCATTGCGCTCAAAGAGCAAGAATAAGGTTGTTTCTCTTTAAAAGATTTTTCGCTAACCGAAAACTTCTCCTTCGGATTTTACTAGCCAATCAATATTTCAAATCTGAAGAAATTCAATTATTTTATTGGTATCCATATTGGGACCTGGTATTACGCTATAAAAATCAAAAGAAGATTGAGTTTTGCAAAAATAGACCATTTCGACTATTTTATCTTCACTTCGAACCGTTGGGAAAAACGTATTTCTGATCATTTCAACTGTTCAAGCAATCAGTCGATAGCTTAAAATAAAAACTAAAGAGGTGTATTTCGTTTTCAAAAACACATCACTATTGCTCTGAAAAAGCAAAAATAATAATTGTTACTCATCCGGACATTTCTCTCTGACCAGAGCCTCTCTTCTGCAGTTTTGGAAACTAACGATAGACCAATTTTCAGGAACTCTAATATTTCTGGTTTTTCAAACGGACTTCTTAGTGTTTCGTACGAACCAAAAGAAAATTGGGTTTCGCACTTGGTGCCTTTTTCCCAGTTCTGCTTATGCCAATCTTCTTTTGGCTGCTACAGCGTGATGCAAGGTCGATATTCAAAACCAAGTAAATCGTTGGAATTCTCAAAATCCATAGAGCAGTGATGAGTTTTACAGAATAAGCACCCTTAACTGGGTGCGGAGGACATTCCCTAAAATAAATGCGATTATCCACACTGCTGCTTCGTATATTCATCCTCTAAAGACACTCACTACTATAATACGCTCGCGTGAGCATGGAAGTGTAATAGGGGATTAATGAAGCAACAATCGTCAGCGTCGCAGAGGAATGTTTGACCTCACTTGAAATGTTTGAACTAATTCGAGTAAAATCCGCTTTAGGAGGCCAAAAATTATTCTCAGAGACGAATGATTCGCCATAAAAGAGTGGTCACACACAATATATCATAGTGATACTTTAATGTGAAAAAGGCGCATAACTTATTCTTGTGTATTCTGAGTTGTTGGTCAGGGAAGGGCCGACATAAAGTGGCGAAGAGAACCTGTTATGTTTTTAGAGCGAAGAAAATTGTGATTTTTAGATTCGGTTACGAAACTAACCAACAACTAGATCGCAGTTCAAATGATTTGGGAAAACGAAATCCAAGAAGATCTCAGCTCCTGCCAAAAGACAGTGCACTGTCTGTGCTAATATCAGAAAACAGTGATCTTCTAAGAGAACCAAACTAACCGAAACCATCCCCTGCCTCCACGAATCCTACAAACAAAGCGAGAAATTGAAGAAACATCAAGACATTGATGTTGAACATGACGGCACGATCTCAAAAGGGCTCTGGAATCATGTAAACCAAGTCGATTGCAGAAAATTGGTACCAATGTTTTTAGAAGTCAAAAAACTCTTTTTTTTCAAAACAGGATAAAATTTATTGTAATGAGGGTGAACGCTTGTAATTTTGCACTGGACGACCGGAGCGGTTTATATTTAAGAATCTGCAGAGCGACTCTCCTGTCTTCTGCACTGTTTTTTTCGTTTCAATTGCTTAGCAAAGCGCCAAATATTCGATTAATGTACTAGTATAAGATATGCGTGATATTCTTATGAGGAATAACTAAATGCAATTTCTTTCTGGTTAGAACTTCATTTATATTCTGTGCTTTATCTGTCGAAGCTTCATTGGTATTCTGTCCTTATGGGATCGGTTTAGCTTAGCAAATTCCTTCTCAGGAGATCCCGATAGCAAAAGGTGCGGCATTGCATTCTAGAATCCTAGAGTAGCTTCTATATCTGACTTGTGCTGTAACTAGTTCATGAAGTTCGTTTGCGACGCTGCTCCAAACATGTTCTTCTTCTTGCTGTAAAAATATCACGAGTCAAGGTATAAGGAATGCGGCTAGACATCTGAACTTTTCGATCTGTATTGCTTTTGTCTGAATATGTTTAATACATCCCCACCTCTTTTTTTGAGAAACAGCGCCATCAAAGAATCTGCAAAACTTTGCATTCCCTATACATTATAGGATTCTTTGAGATCACGCTATAGAGTGTCTTTTCTGTCGTTTTGAAAGCTGCGATTTCATTTTCAGGCCTTTTTAGTTTACCAGAACGGTTTCCGCTCTATGTTCGTTGTAAGTGAACTAAATTCCCAAATTGAAATCATCTTTACTCGACGGATACACAGTAATAATTAGCCTGTCATGGAAGAGTCTCAAGTCTGTCCAGTCGATGCCGGCATCATGGATAAGTTATGCTATTGAATGGTGGAAAATGAAAAGAATTTCTGGAAAACTGCACTGCTGTGGCTTATTTCGTACTCTCGTCCTTATCAGCGCACAGGCAACCAGACTAATCACTTATGTCAAATTGGTGTATTTGAATTTTTCATAGTATCATTGAAGCAGTTGAGAACAAGATAGGAAATAAAGATTCCATTTCATTGTTCTTCTATTTCGTCAACTGACTGTTTTTTGGATTTGTATCAATTTGCAGCCGCCAATCTTTTCCGACTAAGAACGTGTTTGGCGTGTACAACCGGCAAAAAATGTTCTATAACATACCAGCAGGACTTTAATGACGATGATGCATTTGTTTATTAGAACTGACAGGATTCACTAATTCAAAAATCTATGAAGAATCACTGTCTATTTTTTTTATTTCCAGCATTAGGACCATATATGAGTTGTCATTCAGCTCATACGAAAATTATAATGAACTGAAAAAAGTCTTCATTATTTATACACTGAGCCGGTTTACGTGTGTAAAAGCAGACTTTAGCCAATCAACAAAGGCAGCTATTCTGAGGTTGTTTGCAGGGCCATTTCGAACAGGTTGATTTGTCTCGTCAGATTATATTAATTAACGCTCGGAGAGGTCTAGTTGAAATGTGACTTCCGCGGTGACAGTTGAAAATCCAAAGTGCAAATGCGAGCGTGTTGTTCCCAGCAGTTCACAAAAGAGATGCGCACTTTGTGAGAGATTTGAAATTGTGTCAATTCAGTATTTCCCCCCGATAAGCAGATCCGAGATTGATAATGAAAGCGCTTACCGATTACAGTACTAATACAGCACCGAGTAATACAATGGCTGCTTGGACCACTGCTCTACTGTAGGCATACCCATCACTCTTTGTCGTCTACTCATGTGAATTTCTGAACAAACAGTCAAAGCACTTAGAGTTCACGCGTGAGAAGACGAAGAAAATAGGCTTCCCATCTCTAAACGCTTAGATCAACCTGTTGGAAACTGGATACCACACAAAATGGTATTCTAAGCCAAGTAACAATATCATACTGATCTGAACCTTTTCTGTCACCTCTTTACACTAATGGAGCATTTGTAATTATGGGCGCTAGTAGAAGACTGTGGCCCCATCAATTCATCAAATAATTTTCATAATTTTCAGTGCGCGATGTCCGCCAAAACGACCCATGTGGTCAAGAACCGAAAGTGCAATCAGGAAACCTGTTCTAAGTGCTTGTTGTTTGAAGCGCCCTTTTTTATAGCGGTGTAGCACTCAAAATAAAATCGTGTCGCGCTCTGTACGCTTTAAACTATCACCCTTCTATTTCGCTATACAAAACTTCCTTAACTTTTAATATCGTTAAAAAACTTTTTCACGCCTTGTAGCGTTCATGATAAGAATATGTTTACAATGCGCCGCGCGCTATTATTTTGAAGTAATTAATGCTATTAACAGAGCACGAAAGGACCACAAACATGTATGGCCTCTCTATTGGGCAGGTTATGGCTCTCTTAAAAGAGTGCCTAAACTGTTCAATCTTCAGATGGTCCGGGAACTATTTTGCTCAAATCAGAGGGCTGGGACAACGACTAGCGCCAACACTTGCTATAGCCTTTATGTCTAAAGTTGAGAGCCCAATAGCGAACTCCGGCCGGTACTTTACTGTAGATACATAGATGACTGCTTTGTCGTCTGCTCAACCCAAGAGGAGATGGACAAATGCTTTGAATTACTAAACAGACAATCAGACTACATAAAGTTCACCCGTGAGGAACCGAAAGCAAAATGGCTCCCTTTTTTGAACGTTCAGGTCAACCTGTCCAAAAACTCCTACAATACAAAATGGTACCGTAGACTAAGCAACAAAAACATCTTAGTTCACTACCTATCAGCCCATCCTTCACACATAAAACGCGCACTACTTAAGAATATGTTCCGAACAGCGTCAAATGTGTGCACAGGGAAAGAACACAAGGTAGAATCCTTGAGCTTGGCGCGAAAAATAGCCGTCAGTAATGGCTACGATACGGTAGGAGCTTCTCAGGTTAGATTTAGAGGAATTTCTATGCTCCCAAACCATAAGTTAGGCGAAAATAAGGTTCCTTTCCTCCTGCCTTTTATCTCTAACGAAATAAGTACAGCTATTAAACGATGTCTAAAAAGAGCAGGTTTGGATAATTCGGTAGCAATAGTTGAAATACCCCCAAAAACACTAAAGAGTCAATTAGCCCGCAACCGATTGTATGACCGCCTCTGCGAAGCCAATGATTGCAAAGTTTGTCCGAACGGCAGAGACGGCGACTATATGAGATCGGGTATAATTTACCTAATCTCTTGCGAGATATGCGGCGATGAGTACATTGGCGAAACGGGTAGACCACTATTCCTCCCGTGTAAAAGAGCACCTAGCTGGGTTACGCAACTCTGATTCAAAAACTCCACTAGGCACGCATAGGGACCAAAAACATGCAGGAGTAATGTTCGGCGTCAAATTCACGATCCTCGCACAGGAATCAAGAATATCTGCGCGTAAAACATTAGAAGCCTTTTGGATAGATAACAAAGGCCCGAAAATGAACCGAAAAGAGGAGTGCCTCGTAATCACGCGTGACCTCGAACCATACCTCAGGCTGATTTTTCCGGCCCGAGTTAGGCACAGCCCACTGATGCACTGACCTTAAGCGGCTGGTCTTCAATTAATAATGATAGACCCAAATATCAAAAACGGTGAGTGTTTTGAAATGAAGCTTTTACTATGGGATCCAAAACACATCGCTAACGTTTTCTGCTAGAATTATGGAGGTTTGTGGCTTAGTGGATTGTGGATCAATGTGATCTTTCCAGGCTCTGACGAAGGCGACCCGCCGAAACGTTAGTCACCTCGAAGATTGTGTATTCAAGCTGCATTACTGACTGTATTGTTGTATGCTTCGCTAATATTTAATAAATAACATCAATAACACCTCGGAAAGGCTAAACAGAAGAAACTATTCATTTATTCAAACTATGCTGAGGTTAATAGATAGTCGGTCTGATAAGTGCAGCTGCAATGGGATCTCATTAATCTTTTCCTTTTACATCAAACAAAATTGGTATAGTTATATTACGCTATTCGGAAAGGGAGGCCTAGAGAACCCAGCAGTACTGACTGGAGTACTATCAAGTACTATCAAACACCATTTAGCCCGCAATCACTTACATGAAGGTCTATGTACTACGAAAAGCCACATAGTATATATTAGCCGAAGAGAAGGTAGCATGAGATCATTAGCGCTCCATACCTCTTAGCCTGAATACAAAATTTTCTTAAAAATGAGGAACTCGTGCGGTGTTTCAGCTAAATTGCTTGCTCATCAACGAGAAGTTCTAGCCTGCCCCACACGGCTGCTGATTACCATGATTTCTCGTGAAATCATTTTCACGCTTTTTGCACGCGATGAGCAACAATAAAACTTTTTTCAATATGCCGGAGTATACGAAATCTCAAGAAAAAAAAGATCATGTCTCAACTCTGATGTTAATGAGCGGCTAAATGAAATCACTCTGCAAAAGCCGTTCTTTAACCGCTATAGTATTACTTTGTAGTCGACAGTGCACTCAAATACAAGCAAATCTTCTCTACTTTTCGCTCATCTAACCGACTGAACTCTTCATAAAAGACATTTGATTATCTTGCTGTCCCACTTGAGTGAGCGAGTAGCACAATGGTGCATAATATGCTCACCAATATTCGCATGGTAGTGGTCCGACTATACACAGATCAGTTGAGTTTGCACTCATTTACAGATCAGGAAGTCGGATTAGCAAGCAAATTGGAACTAAAACGAGGTGGAATAAAGCCATGTTCGTCTGACACGAATTCGCTTCCGTTTCGCATATATCGACAACTGCTTCTGCCCTTGGCTGACTACCGCGTGAAGTTAGGAAGATTCCAACAGATCAGACACCGACGACTTTCATAATAAAGCCGATACTCTAACTTGAACTTTGCAAAGGACTGAAAGAGAAAACCGATAGAAGGAAAATGCTGTGATCTTCAGAGATGTTAGACCACACTGAAAAGGTCACTCTACTAATCCTTCCAGTACTCTGCATACTAGTGAACAGACAAACCTTTTATATTCCAAAACACTTCACCATAAGCAAGTGAGTGGCTTTGAACGGATAAGGTGTTTTTAGAAGCTCAACTCTGTTCTTTTTTAGAGACTACGAAATTCACTAATCTGTCTGCCTTCTACGAAAACAAGCATTCTCATAAAGGTATTCATCTTTCAATGTAACTGCCGATTAGAGAAATCTTTACGGCTGTCCATAATGCTATACAGTCGATGCTTTCTTCAGTTCTGGGGTGACCTCTGGTCTAGAGTCGTAAAAATCGAACCACATCCAAACATGTCTACTACCAATACCCTAACCTCATAGAGTGTATAGTAATCATTCTCCCGAACAACTGCTACTTCCTTATTCCACATACTCATGAATATTCATTATCTAGTTGCAAACTTAGCACAGCCACAAATCAGTCATAGCAGCTGACTCGAGTTCTTTGCTTGCAGCTGGCCGGTACTGTACTCGTAAGCTAACCACAGATCGACATCTGCAGGATGACTGGGAAATAGCTGCGCCTCCTCAGTGTTATTTGCCGACAATTCGACATCGACACTCCATGGAGCTCTGCAACGGCTTCCAACTCTCTGAGCTCATTATATCATCCCAGTCATGATGGCACATGTTGCCATATATCTTGCCTAAGTGGATAGTTACTGTCTCTATGGACTGTTTAACTCCTTTCATTATCCTGCAGATCTGCGATTATAGGCTTCCATTGGGCTTAGAACTAATGCGTAATCATGTATCGTTATGACTTCGTTACATTTGTTATTATGTAATCTTATTATTTTTGTATTGTTCAGATATTGCATCGTGGAGTCGAGCTGCACCCCTTTCTCCCCTTATCTCTCTCCGGCAATCAACAACAACGCCCCATGGAACGCCACACTCAGGCTATCCTCGAAATTGCAAAGAGACTCGCTCAATCGGTATACGCCATTTCAAGAAGAAGACGAAAAACGATTTGAATGCTACAAGTACTAAGGTCTCGAACAGTGAAAAAAGAGAATAAAGAACCCTGTGATGACGGACCAAGTCAAGAGTTAAAATAATATAAAAAAGTGTGCAGTCACTGATATTATGGGTTGTTTATCATTGCTATAAACGAATCACCATTCAACAGTGTTCATCACTATTTCAACATCAAACCTTTGCACCAGGACAGATCAGCACAACAATTCAACCAAACGACGCACAACGCACAATCATTCGTTACCGTCACCAAAGCCTCTCTTCCAGTGCAATCTCTACTAAGACGAAACTATTCTTACACATTTTCCAGTAGAGGTAATTTATACGGTGCATTAGTCAACAATAGTTGAATCCTTGTTGAGACTGAAGACATTTCAAGTGTTGATGGTCTACAGATAGAATGCTCACTTGCCACACGGATGACCTAGGTTCGACTCCCGGCCAATGCACCAATTGGGCGACTTTGCTGACTATAGAATGCTCTTCATCTATTGTTTGTCAAGGCAGACTTCTTTCCATTACCTCAATCAAATCTCAAAGTTCGGAAACATAGATGAATAATGCGTGACTTATAGTCATTAGAAATAAGCATGAGTAATGTGGAGCAGACTACTGAATTATACGCAAAGTCTAATGAGGAACAAATGGAATGTAAAACAGGACCATGCTCAAACAGGAAGAGATGAGGTGGAAACGGTTTCTTCGGACGTGGACTGATGAGTAGAAGTAGTTGCACAAGAATCCGAGACTGCTGCGAGAGTGGGTAAGCATCGAACACGATAAATTGTGCATACGAAATATTAAGTATTAAAGAGTAAGTTGCTGCGGAATGAGAAGGAAATGAATTGAAACAATGGTGGCTTTCAAAATTTAGCTAAAAATAGTGCAAGATTTTGAGGTAGTTGAGAGAGTAGCGACTCATACAGATTATACGGCAATCAACGACAACTCCATTGTGTGATGTTGAGGAGTCTGAGCTCCAAAGCTTAGTTAACATCATTTTGATGAATGCTAATGGAGGCAACAGTAAGCGGAGATGATCAAGCAAGAGAACAAAGCGAGGTGATGGCAATTTCATCGAGTAGTCGGTAGGCAAATGGGACTGCTGTGGGTGTGATGTTTTCAAGTTACCTGGAGGTGCTAGCCTGTAAATAGTTCACAACCACAGTATGATCCACTTGCTAACCCTAACAATGATGTAGGATGAGAGGCCTGGTGAGCTCGAGCAGGGTAGAGTCAGCACCGAGCCTGTAATGAGCAAGGCGCACTTCGTTAGTCGTTCAGAAAAATGAAATGACTTTATATTCGCATACCACAACACAATTGATACTTTTTCAATCCGTTTCGTTGTTTGGAATACTTCATCTGTAGTGATTTAACAGTGAATCCTAAATCGAGTTAAGCATATACCTCCTGTTCCCATAATTGATGCGTTGAGTACTAGTTGAGCGACGTTCATCTTGAATTATTTAATAATGCTGTGTTTGAAGATTGCTTACTGATAGCACTACGTCGCAAATTAACAGAATACATTGTGTTGATCAAATGATCCTTTGGGGCCAATGACAATATTCTAAATATAATATTTGATAACAACTCTATTGATGTTTTTCGTTCTATACACGTACCGGAATAGGTTGTCTTCATGAATGATGTTAAAACCAGTTCATTCGATCGCTTATCGCCCTTTCTAGATTTTATAATGATGGCATTTTCGCACGCGCAGATCACTCTGAGAGCTAGGGAGAAGATGCCTCAATTACGAAATTCAAATGTGACACCATCGATCCTTGCTTGATATGGATATTGACAGGCAAGGAGAAATTCTGTAGAAAAGGAAGAGCATCACATAGACGGAATTAATGTAAAAGATTTTATGGGTCAGATCGTATCTCTATCACTACTGATTGCACTTCTACATTTAGTGATCCGTCTTCGCAGTTGTTTTTCTTACTGTGCAGGCCCTAGTACAACTAGCACTCAAATCTTTCTTCGTCTTCTTCTTGAGCTCCGTGGAATACTGGTTGAGCATGTCTCCTTGAAATCTCGAGTATAGCCTGGCTGTGGACTTCCATAAGACGTTGTTGCTGAGTGCCGGAGAGGGCTGAGAGGCGGTTGCTTGGCTGCATGACAGCGACAAGCACCACAACCCACTTGGCCATGGCGCCACGCCATTGCTACTGATTACAAGAGGAAAACGGAAGAAGAAGTATTTCACTAGCAAACTCATCTAGATGTCGAGTTGACGGAATGAATGTTACATTAACCTCTTCGTCGCAGATCACCAACAATACACTCACCTAATGGTCAGCTTCGAAGTTGACTGATTATGTGGAAGTCGATCTAAGGAAACGTGGAGCGATTTCAAATTTTTGGTGCCTATAACACTATGTCGTGATAAACTCACGATGCTCAGATTGCTCATTGCTCGTCTACTACAGCGAATGTCGAGCCCCTTCTAATGCAATATGAAAGGTGAACATCAGCTACGTCTCTACCTCACAGAGAGTATTCTTCAATTCGTTACTTGTTCGTTTTGAACGCATATTTACAGTTTACATCAAGAGATCTTTGCCTTCTATTGCTTAGGTACTCTTCAATTTGAGCTTCCCCTCTAAACTAATGTATACCTTTTGATGGATCTTCGCTATAAATTGTACTATCACCATGTGCTGCATTAGTATGTACAAACAAAGCATCTTGCTATCACCTTGCTCTCTGCATATTCGTACATATGCTGGAATACAGAAACAAATAGTTTGTGCGAACTTCCTTTCCTATGTCCTTTACCATCACCTAGCAAAACATATCAAGCCCTGCAAATTTAGAGTTTATTTCCGCTGTGGCGAAGATTCGCACGAATTAGCTACATCCCTTTTGCGCATTTGGAAAACTTGGAGAAAAATTCTTCGTTATCGTTGCGCAGAGACATTATAACGATTTATTCCGTGGAACTATGAGTAAAAACCTTTCACAATCTTTCCGCATACAAACACAACTCATTGTACTGCAGTATGGGAACTGATAAAAGATCAGGCACAAAATGAATTACATTAGGGAAGCTCTTTCCACCTTCGCGATGTACACTAGGACAGTATAACATGGAATTTATGCTTTCTTGGAATGCATCGCTTGAAACTAAATTATATCGTCAAATAAATATCATTATGTTGTGCATCATTTTAACCGCTTTTTGTCTTGTTACTCACGGATTAGTTTTTTATTTTTCCATATCTACTTTAGACCTTGAAAAGGACTTGCCTAGTACAGAATTGCGCTTTTAGGAGGTGTGAAACAGCAGTTACTTTTGCACCAACGTAAAGTTAAGGTTGTCATGCTGAGTAGTCTGAAGATAGCTATCAAACTACACTCGCTGTCAATTCAAGAAAACATCTTTGTACGGTATAGACAACACTTGCTAGAATATTTATCCACACATTACTGCCATTGCAAAATTATTGATAGATTGACATTTGCAAATGATACATGGTCCAACTTTCGACAAAGAAAAATCAAAGACAATGTTCGTCAGCGCAATCAGACTCGTTGAGAGAAAGTCTGGATGTGCAAGATAGCATATACATATATATCTAGAGCTCAACGTTTGTCATCACTCCACAACTAACTAAAACCAAAAAAAAAAATACAGAAAACTACATCCAAATGGAGAATTTCAAAGCATTAAATTGAATAAAAGATAAAATTAATATATTAAAATTAAGCAGTGGTCAAGTTCAAGAAACTATACAATATGTACACCTTGATGAACTCAAGTGAAGCTGCTGTCTTGGATAACATAAGCGGCAGTAAGACTATAAACACACCTAATTCTCAACAGTTAAATATTGAGTCTATATAAGAGCGTCTATAATGGCCAGACATGAACTGACGAAACAGGCCATCTATTTTGGAAAAACACTCAATCCGTTTCACTGATAAGTGGAAATATCAAGTATCCAAAAAAATCTTATGCCTTCCAACAAGGTCTTTGAAATAGAGACTTTATGACATATGCAAGCAATCCATTAGCAGTCAATTTATCCTTTACCTAAAATAGCGAGGACTTAGAGCGTAAACTTTGATGATGAAAATATCAGTGTCATTTGGCTGCGTTTCACCTGCATGGTTAATGGCGCCGGGCTTGAACGAACGCTTTATTGTCCTGATCGTCCCCCTTACCATCAGACGAAGCACATCCTACAGAATTCCTCACACGCATCTGAATGCATGTTCATCAGTGGTGCAGCGAGATCAATAATGAGAAGGTCGGCTGAAAAAGAGATATTAATTTATACATCAGCTCTAGATCAAAATTTCACGTACAAGTTGGTACCATAATTCTAATAACATTTGCGCCGAAAGCCGCAGCTTCTTATGAATAGTAACTAAGGACTAACCATTTTGAAGGACCTGTGTGGCGCGACAATTAGAGATATTCTGCTACAAACAAGTGGCATTGATCCGATTTCGCGTCTCAGATTCACAAAGCCTTCCATTTCCCAGGGTGTGCTGTTAAAACAGCACCGACTTGATAGATCTGCAGGCCACGGCGAGCCATTGTAAAGGCCACATCCATTAAACACTTCTGACGACGTGTAATGACGTCAAATGCATCGCGCAACTCTTCAGAACGTAGCAACTTCGAGAGATGGTATATGCGTTATCCAAGATAGTTCTATAACCGTATCTCAATATTGAGGTACATGGACAGGCATCACCACGAGACAAGCCGACCCCAATAAGTTCTCTATCGGTTTCTTTGTTAGGATATATTTTTCAACGGCAATGGTTTATTTTATTAGGTTGACAAGAAATTCCCGGATTTTTTCGTTTTTTTTTTTTATTTTCGCGTGCCTAAATTTTATTTTTTACTTTCCTTAGAGCAGCTTCCTGCGCTTATTTTTATACATAGCATTTACATATTTGTGTTAAGGTATAATTAACCGAGAGCAGAAAACGATTGTTGATGCTACACGAGTATCGTTTGCGTTCAAGTGCTGCTGAGACTTTCCGCCGGATTAACGAAACCATGAAATCGTCTATCATGAAATTGCCAGAAAAGTGAGAGGAAGTGGTTGCAGTTGCAACGGAATACATTGGTTATTCATTTGTTGTTTTTATTTGTTGAACAAAAAAGGCTAACAACTTGCACAAAAACGAGAAAGTCCGGAAAATTTCTGCCAACCCAATATGCAGATGAGGTCTGTGCTTATTCTTTCATGATTAACAAAACGCTTCTAGATGGCAACTCAGCTGGTTGATAACGCTTAAAATGACAGTTCCAATCATTTGCCGTCAATATTTTCGGGCATGAGTCAGCTTTACTGATGCGTCACACTGGCTCTGGATTTTGAAGATAGCCGAAATTTGAACCATTCAAATCTTACGTTATGTTCACCAGATATAATCAAGCGATTGCATTAGAAGCTAAAATCCTTATTTCAATTTGATCTGTTCTTTGTAATCAAAACTGATCGATTTTCCCATTTTGAGAAAAGATTTTGATCGACGAGGATTTCTGTTCACTGCAGTGCTTTCTCTTCCTCTCTGAGGCGTTTCATCAGCAGTTCTTGTAGCAATGATGATGTCGTTGGCAAAACGAAAAGCGATAACAACCTTCAATCACTGTTCATGGCAACCTCGTTTGATTTGAGTCTGAAACTTTTTGAACACTAACTTTAATGGTGCTTCCAGGTTGAACGCCTTTCCCTACAGATATTGATGATAGGATGCCGATCAGTTTTTTGTAACACAGATTAGAGCAAACAGCTGCGCTAGTCACCAACAATTGACAACAGTCGAACATGGGAGCAGTTCATGTGGCGAAAACCTTCAGAGAATTTTTTCGCGTTGAAATCAGCTTGAACTTGAAACGTCCACAAATTTGCAAAAATCCTCTAGATCATATTTGATAAGCTGGGCGATCGTGCTGAAGGCCCTCTGCTATTCCGGTATATACTCGCCTCCCATTTGTCATTTCACCGCCTGATGTCATCATGGAGCTTTCAACGCTGGCAAATTGAGGTTGACTAAGGATTGGTTAGATATAGGTCGACCATCGAATGCATTTTCTTATCTGCGCCATAGAGCAGTGCCAACGTGCCCGCAGATCATCACCATGAACAATTAAGGACCCATTCGAATCACATAGTTGTTTGAGATCGTGAGAAGCCTGAAATAGTTGGCAGTTGGTTTTCAACAAAGACGAAGGGATTGTAAAGTGATAGTCATAAATGTCTGTAATACAATGTGTGGTTGCGCGTTGTCATAAAAGAATTAGCCATTTCTGTTGGCTAATGTCTGCTGCACACCTTGCTGAGCATACTTCTCAAATGTAGATGAGAATGTTTGGAAATTCTTTTCAGCTTTCGCAATCCAGGTGGACATTGATGAAGTGGGAAGGTATTTTGATAGAGTAACTGACAAATAGCATACTTAGTAGGGAATAAAAGGAATATATAATTCAACGTTGCCAACCATTTGTCTTAGCACCCTTATCGTGCATCATAAATAAACATATACTATTAACCACAAATTTCCGACCTCGACGACGTTTCAGAAGAGTGAACTTCTCGTTGTTTGAGAGAATCTTGCGAAAGATATGAAGAAGTTCGACAGTATCAACAGCATTCATCAATAGATCTTAATTGTTTTCTGCCAAATTTCCAAACTCTTCCGCAATGAAATCTCCTCTGTAATAACCATACATTTCTGATGGAATAACTTGTTGCACAAAGTCTTCTTCTGGACCGCTTAGAATTAATCAATGGCTTGACGCATGCAGATATTTCCATAAATTTTTTCACTTTATTGATCTGTCTTTACAGTGCTCTTTTCCCACTGTGCGATTCCCACTACTTCTGGCATTCAGTTCGTTTATCGTCTTCTTCTTGAACGTCGTAAAATACAGTAGTTGAGAGAGTTCTCCTTGCAATTTCAAGATAGTATGGCTGTGGCGTTCCATAAGGCGATGTTGTTGACTATCGGAGAAAGATGGGGTGCGGAGCTTGGCTACAAGCGCGCCGCGACGAGCATCACAACCACTCGGCCGTGGCGCTCCATCCATCTAAGTTTAGTGTGTTCTTTCTAGGAAAGAAGTCCATTGAAGGTGACTAATAGCAGCTAATGCTGGTCCCCTAAGTGCCCTACAGTTACAGTTTATATGCAGTCACCTTATTGCAGAAAGTCCAGAAAAACAATTTTACGCACTAATCATAAACTTTTGAGGAAAAGCATGACTACTAAAGGTTGCAAGCTAACGAGAAAATCTAAGAAACTTACAAGTACCATGAATAGAGTCGCTACGACGATTTATTTTAGAAATTTGCCTCATTTTGTGCGCAAAACTACCACAGAGTAACAATGTAGCGGAAAACTCGCGTACGTTATATTCATTTGTTCCTCATCTGAGTCGTTTTAACTCCACTACGTGCTCCTGTTCCTGTTCTTCCTCAACAATCTACTAAAGGTGACAACGAAATTCCCCTAAAAGCATGATTTTCATAAAGGGATTTACCGGGTCAGGTTCTAATATAGCGGAGGAATCTCTATGATGTGAAATGGCAGTAGTGATTTCTGGAAGAATCGGCTACGTCGAAGAAATCAGAATTGCTTACTTGAACGAAACGGTGAAAACCTTGCAGTGAACAGTAAATAATGGCCTTAAGAACCTCACTTGGTTATTTTTATTCAAACAGTGACATTCATTAATGGTGTCATGCGATTTAGTGTATCGTATAACATGCTGGAACGAATAGTCGTCAACCGCACCATCAAGCATTGTCCACTCCATAGCTTCTTCAGGTGCTGGTGTACCCCAAGGCTCCAGTACGCGCAGTGAAACTTGCTGGTGATGACTGGCAAAGTTGATTTTGACGTTTGCGGTGATAAAGGCCAACGGCGTTTTCCAGTGGCCCAAATGCCGGCCCAGCTTATTACAGAGGCCTGAAAATGTTTGTGGCCTGTGGCTCTTGCTATTGGAGACATTTAATGACTTTCTTTGAAAAGTTTGAATCAATTACGGCCATTGTGGAATGCTTCGGCTTTGACATGCCTTGGACCAAACACAGCGGAGACGTGTGGGAGCATCCTGTGCAACCCAGCTACTATGATGAGTTGATTTTTACGACATGGAATTTAAGCGTAATGGAAATAGACAAATAAATGAAGCAAATTTTAGACCATATTTGAACAAAGAATTCGATCAGTCCATCAGAAAGGGTAAGATACTATCATATCAATGCTAAAATTAGTGGAATGAATTCCATCTGAACTTTTTCACATCATGAAGATTCTTGATCCTGTTGTTCACCCTACTGCGTGTTTTTCTAATCTTAAAGAATATGTAACTCATTTATTTGCTCTGTTTCGATGTTAATGTGCCGATGTAGACCGCTGTCGTTCCTATGAAACTGTGATTCATTCAACGACATGGATGATTTTCTTCTGATCTACGCGCTATTTTCCCCAATCGATGCTTCGCATAAAGTGCGATAGGTACTACATATAAGTTTCACAATAAATCCAAAGTGCGAGTTTATCAATAATCTACTAGCAAACAGCAATATCAGTCTGACAATGAAGCACTTTGATAAAAGTTCAAGAGCAACTGCCAAGGCTGCATAAAATTTTGCAAACCAGTATCCCACATGGACCGCAGAACTTGATGTAAGTGTAAGTTTGGCTTGATCCCATCTCAGGCTCACCAAGTCTTTCATCCCTCTTAGAACGAGAAATGAGTACCAGACATATCTGGAAAAGTTTAAATTGTGTGGGGAAGCTGAAGCTCAGCTCCACACAGAATTGACTGGGCCTACATTCAACAACATTCAAAAAAAGACGAGTTCCTCTAGCAGGAGTAGAACAGCGACGGAAAAATTGAACAGCCTCGGTTATGTGGATGCGAGGGAACGAAGCGAATGCTAACAGTGCCGGGATTCTCATAGGAGATATGAAAGACGAGTTGCCATAAAATGAAGTAAAAGAGTGACACCTATGCATCGACTCCTCCATTAACTCTCCATTATTTTTAAAACTCTTTTGCGTTGGTCCAACTCAAAAATTATTTGAGAATTTTGTGCTAAGAGAGAAATTTGCTTACACATTAGACGAAATGACTAGAGTCATGAATAAAGCGTAAAGAGACGGTACAGGAGTTGACTAATCGGTCCTGAAAGCGTTCGCAATGTTTACGATTACAAAACTCGATGCTCGACAGAATACGAGGCGGTTGAGCATCGACTATGGGTCTAGAAGTTTTGAAGCAGATAATCAGCAATGAACACCGACAGACTTTCAAAGGTGCAACTCTAAAGATTAATATGCTTAAGATATTAAATGTTGGCTCAGTTGTGCACGAATTGCCACTTTTTGAATAATGAAACACTGAAAGAAAGGCAGTGTATGTAATGACCACACAGGTTGCCAGGTGTTGCGGCCATCAACGAATCTCAGATGTTAAAAGCTTTCGTGTGACTACTCTGGAAAGTCGGTCATCACCGCTTGCTGTGCCACACTGGGACAATCCATTCCTCGCTGATGTACCTTATCACGTTGTTACGACTTATTCATCAGGTACAGAAGAAAGGAATGGTAGTGTTTAGCATAGATATCCTATTGCATCTTATACGGCAGTTGGACTGATCTTCGGTGAGGTCTGCTTTCTTAGTGGTGGTTAACTTGTATCACCTCCTTAGTTTGCAAAAAGATGAGCAATAGTCGGCTTGCCGCTTTGAACCTATCGTCACCATACTAATGAAATCGACTTTATTTTGGGGAATCGTAACCAGCTATTCTCATGTTCTTTTTGGAGTGATACTGTGGATTTGCGTTTCAGCAATTTTGAGGTTAACGCATCGAGCGGCCCCCTAGATGTTCTAGCTAATGTCGGATATTGTTAGTGCTACACAATAAATGACTTTGTCCTTTATATCACGATTAGGCAAACTCAAAATACCAAATATACAGGAACGTTCTCAATCCGTCGTTCGATGCGTCACAGGATTTCGCAACATTCTTGCTTTCTTACCCTCCTGTGATATCTCAGCATACCCCTCGCAGTTTCGACACATGCGAACACTTCTCATTTATATCGTCAGTGTTTCAAACCGGCCGAAAAATTTCCTCATTTCTTAGATTGTTCTTTTGCCTTATTAGGAAGTTTTTTCATGCTTTCAATGTTTCCCACATTCTGCGTATTGTAAATGTGACAATTTCTGCCTTGATTTCATTTAATTTCTGGAATATAACGGAAAGAATTCTCAATTTGACGGCTTTTTTGGTAGTGATATGATGTTGTAACTTCATATTAGATAATGTTCGGTGGCACATAGAATTTTGAACCTTGCAAGAGTGATGAACACGCATCTCATCTTTTTCGAGGCCGTGTTATAATCACTGCGGTAATAGAACCCCTGCCCTGCTATCATTTTTCCTGCATTGCAAGCTATCAAAACCTCGATGGGTATGTCTACATAATTCGCTTCAGCCGCCAATACGAATGGTTGGTATTTTGTGGTATTAGAGTTATCACTATAGTGAAGGTTAGTTCTCTTTGAAAAAATTTCCTCTATTAGTTACGTTCATGTGAATTTCATATTAATTACTAGAGATCAACACTTCAGGTATTTTGCGAAACTAATCCTTTACTTGATCGCTACCTCTGTCCTTGTTTTTCAACAGGACTATGAGCGAAAATTCAGTAACGGATTGATGTCAGTACACCACGTTCCAGTTACGATTATTATTAGAGTTTTACACGTCATAATGCTCATCATTCAACCACATCCCCACCATCTGCTGTGTAGTGTTCACGTCCGTTCGCTATATTTCTATGCAATGAAATCGCTAGCTGTCGAAACGAAAAAAAGTGAAACTTTCAGTTGTTCTTGGGCAGTTTCTTTATCATTTGGGTAATTATTTTGAAAATACAAATTTCGTGATGTGGTTGCGTTTTGAACTGTGTTTCGGAGCAGATTGTTTCACACTGCAGTGGGACCGCTGTTCCCAGCTTTATCGAATGTGCATGATTAAGAATACAGACTTTACGCTTCTTCCATTCATCATTTCCTAAAGAAGTATGTTGCTCTTGTGAAGAACACTTTCAAAACCTCTCACTCTTCGTTTTTACCTTTTCTAGTGCAGCTAAATCTTTTTTTTTAGTTTTTGCTTGCTCTCTCTATTATCTAAAACTTTCATTTTACTATATCTTATTATACTATTCAACATCACATATTGTACGAGTGATAGCGTTTCTTCCACTGGGTTGGCCATCCCGCGGCTACTCTCGGATGCTATTGAACCGCTGTGTGAATTCGGATGAAGCTTGACACTTTTATCCGTTTTGTGATTGTTTCTCTCAAACCGTGAAATTGCTCTACCAGATCAATCTTGGATCCTCTTTTCACCCAAACCGAGGGTGCGTGCTACCATACACCATTCATGACATCGGTCTGCTATAAGATTTTCTTTTTTTGAACTATCGGAGCTGCCAATGACCAAATTTTGGTGGGTTTGTCGTTAGCACATATCGACATTCAAGCCATTTGCGCTGGCAACTACTGCGTACGTATAATCAAATGAGTTCCTTCATTTTTACAGCTTTCACCATTCACTACTAAGCCTTTACAACAACTACACGATAGAGCAATACAAGCTCCGCCATTGACAGCCTAGAAAACGTAAAGAACATCTAACCTTTTTTGACGTCGATCAATCTTGAGGCATGTGTCAGGCATTCGAACTTACTAAGCTCTGTTAGAGGCAGGTAACTTATATGCCTGGATATACCATCATTCGCGGCGGCCTACCGATGTTTACGGAAATTGTGCTATCCTTCAATAGAAGTCTGGTATCAAAATACTGACCGTGCACAGATGAAATAATTGGTGAGCACAGAACGCAGGATCAAAACAACGACCACAAGTTAGCAGCAGGACACCTCTAACCACTAAGCCTCACGAGCCTCCTCACAAGGATCTTGGAAAATTGTCGCCAATTTACCAATCATAAAGTCGGACTTAGAACTCATGAATAGTCAGCATTACGAAATAATGCAACTAAGTAAATAGCCGAGAACCAAGCATGTGCCACTACTGATCATTGCATTTACACTACCTTCATAGCTATATTACTTTGTAATATGTCCACAGTTGTCAATATACTACAATATGAGTATTTCAGCAAAATGAGGTTTTATATAGTGAAGGTGATAACTAGATACATTCGCCGTAAATCATTGTTCTACATAGAGCGACTCGCTATTTTACTAGAGGTACCGGTGAATCAGATAAAGAGTTGCTTGAAACTAGAATCAGTTTTTGGATGTATTCTCGAATGTGATATTCCAGATATTCATCACTGGAAGAATCCTTCTAAGAAATAGCATATTAGACAATTTTTCGCATCAGTCTGAATAAATAATCTATTAGTGTCATCTAAGAAGTTATTTTATCATGTGGAAAACAAAGAGAACATTTTCGAAACGAGGCCAGTTATGGAGATGAAGATGATGTGTGGCTGAGAGATTTGAGACAAAAGGTGACAACACTTACACTTACAAAGAGAACACTGTGTGCAGTCAGATCAGTCCAGCTTACATTCATCAAAATTTTTGCTGAGACCTTTCTATCTTTACACGGACTGTCCTTTTCTTTAGTCTGAACTTGCACGAGGCCGGTACATATTTTTCGAAACTTGATGACTAACGCTTTGCCGAGCTCTTCTTGATCAGAGCTTTATAAACATTTCTATGAAAGAGGTCACTGATATTACGTGACACATTGTAAGAAATTTCTCAAATTTCTCAAGGACAGTAGTGAATATTATAAAGTATTGTTTTGAACCAGAGTTAGTATTGGGGTATAACAACTTCGAAGGATCTTATAGGGTATAGGGATCCAGCTATGTTCACCACTAGAGATTCCTCCTAGGAAGTGGTTTATTAGACGACTTTTGTATTACTTTGAGTCCTTTATCATTATCTAGAAAGTTCATTCGTCTGGAAAATTAGGAGAACACTTTCGAACTCACGTCTGAAATGGAGACTAAGACGATTTTAGATCAAAAAGTTGATTGAGGATGAAGAGTAACAACGCTTACATTCCAGAAAAAAAGCAATGTATAATTATCTCAACTTAAATTCGGGGAATTACGATGTCCGCAAACAGAGAGCATCGGGTGGAGAACGTATGAACATTATGTCCATGAACATAATATGGAGTTGTAGTTGCCTCAGTGAATAGATATGAAGCATAATCACCGCTAAGAAGATTGCTAAGTGAGAAACAATCTCTACCCAATGAGACTAAGAAACGCAAAAAATTTTGGAACGCTTCGCGAATTTGTGTGTCATCCTAGCGCAGGAGCCATGCTAATCTTCTCTGTATTGTTCCAATTTTAGTATATGTTCAGGAATGAAAAAGACTATGTCGTACGTGGCTTTATATCTAAACACCCGCTATGCTACGCCGTATTTCCTGTGAGTTTGGTTTACTATCACAGCACGTGTTATATTCCCAGCGAAATGGTTGTTCATGATTTATACCTATTTGGCCTGCAAAAAATTGCGTACAATCCACGTTAATGATATATCTCTCTTTGAGGACCACGGACCTCCCTCTTTGATCCTGCCCGTTAATCGCGAAGACACGTTGCGCGTCACCAGGTGGTGAATAGGAGAATAAACGCGAAGTTAAAAGCAACCGTGTGCTTTCCGGAGACGATGGTGGATTCAGGGGGCGAGCTCCCTGCTTCTGCAACGCCGATTTGACAAAACTCTATTTCTACGAGTCAAGTCGGCCAAAAGCCTGCAATCAAGCGGCTGTGAAGTACATGTAGGCAGTTAAGAGTCACCTCCAACAAATAAGGTCCTCCCGCTTCTACGAAAGAGACTGGCAAGCTACTCGTGGGTACGCAGCCCCACGTTTAGAGCCTGGCTAGCTATTCGTTGGGTATCAAAATGCCAAAAACAGTAACAGATATGGGCCTCATTCCCCTGACCCCGAAAGAGCCCATGGTACGGCAGCGCCAGGTAAGACGAGTACGAAGAGTTGCTAAAATCTCAGGGCCGAACTAGGCTGCCAAGATCGAAACGAACTAAAATGACGATCTGTTCCTACAACGCAAGAACCCTTGCTCACGAATCCGCTGTAGAAGATCTATTGATTCAAGCGAGAAGGCGCTAGTAAAAAACATGTTTCGAACAAAAGCCAATGTATGTATCGGGAAGGAGCAGAGAGTAGAATCCGTGAAACTGGTTCGAAAATAGCCACTTATAATGGATACGAATTTGTAACCCCTTGGCTTAGGTTTAGACGAAATAGTGCGCCTCCGAACGAAAACTCGAACAAAAGGAAAGTCCCGTTTATCCTCTCGTTCTTTTCAAATGAGATTAGAACAGCAATGAAACGCTGTTTGAAAAGAGCGGGTTTAGAGCAGTCGGTGGCCATTATAGAAATAACACCGAATACTCTAAAACGCCAACTAGTTTGCAACCGCTTATATGACCGTCTGTGTATAATGAAAATTGTAAAATATGTCCTAACGGCAGAGACGGTGATTGCATGAGCGTAGGTACAGTCTACCTAATCTCTTGTAAACGGTGTAGTGATAAACATAAAGGCGAAACGGGTAGGCCGCTCTATGCCCCCGTAGAAGAGCACCTAGCTGACAAGCCTCTTAATAGACGGAAAACCCCGCTAGGGACGCATAGAGCACTGAAGCAGACACAGTCGATTTATCGAAGTCACTATCCTTGCGCAGGAGCAAAAAACATCAGCGCGAAAGATGTTGAAAGCGTTTTGGATTAATACGACCAATCCAACCATAAACCACAGGGGGATTGCTTCGTAAACATTCGTGATATGAGCCACTATATAAGCTGTTGTTTTGATGGGTAAGGTGCATTACGAGCCTATGTGATCGCCCTCCGGTGAGCTCCACTTGGGTCATTCAGTGGAACACATATGAAAAGCAGTGAATACGTTGAGAGTTGATTTCGTGCTTGATGCAATTGAAATATTGGTCTGGTGATCTTTTCTAAAGGAGTAATGGAGGTGTTTAACTGATTACATTGTGGACAATTTAACCTTTCCAGGCTCTGAAGGAGGCGAATTGCCGAAACATCAGCTGTGAATTAAAGTCTGATGTAACACCTCGGGTTTTGCTCAAAAAAGAAGTTCAGGAATTATATTGAAGCATGCTGGGGTTGATAGACAGTCGGTCTTGGGAATTGTTAGAAGTAGCACTAAGTTTCATCAATTAAGCGTGGTCTTGATTCCCTATAGTTGTAGTGTACGAGTTCTCTTTTGGGCACAATTTACACCAGTGATAGACCAATTCAGGGGTGGGGAGGGTAAAGGGACGTAATTGAGTGGCTAGCGAAGCTCGGCGGCTGAACGCGGACTGAAACTCAACTGTTCTCCGACCCTCTCCGAGGGTCAACAACGTATGCCGCAACCAGCCTATCCTTGAGGTTGCAAGGCTACGCACTCACCCAGTATTCTACGACGTTCAAGAAGAAGACTAGTAACAAACTGAATTTTCGAAGTAAAGGAATCCGCACTATGGAAAAAAACTGAAACGGATCGAAAATAAAGAAGATATTTGATTCTTTTCTGATCGGTCCGACCTAAACTTTGCATTAAGAATCAGTTTTGATTCAAAAATCACTGATCAGAGCCGACGAAGCGAACTGGTTTCCTGAGACATCGTTCCACTCCTATGATCATAAAATGGTAAACAAGCTTGAATAAAGCTCAAAAAACATGTAAAAATGGTATTAAAAGGCCTTGAGAAGCATATTTACATAAATTATAGTGCAAATATTCTACGCTATTTTTACGTAACTCATATGAAACGCTGATAAGAGATTTCGTGGAAATATTTCTGAAAGATTTGAAAGGCCTAACTTGATAAGATTAATGATCTCCGTTTCCATCCACCACTGCAGTCTCGCCTACGGTATACTTGCCATGTGTTATCCAGTTTTTTTAGATTTTGTTTTACTTTTCTGTTAAACGGCGACAAATGAATATTCGACCTCATCCGCTACATAACAATCTTTAATAGGAGTGTTAGCGGTCACTCGAAAGCTTGAATCTCTGGCTAGCGTTCCACATGACCATTTCTAGAAAGTAATTTCATGGCCCTGTTGCATCCAAAATAAAATTTTTTCTCACATGCAACACCCGTTTTTTTCTTTGTCTCGTTCAAATTCTTCTGCACAAAACTCCTTTCCTAGATTGCTAGCACTCCTTCAATAGCACAAATCTCGAAGAACTCAAAAATGTGTTCTCTTCTGAAAAAACTTCTTCGATAGCATCGTAGGAGAACGAAAACATTCGTGTTTTAGACCTCGTCGGACAGAGCTTTCCTTTTAGACTATTAATAATCATTCGATAGCGTAGGCTTCAATGATTCAGACATTGCACTTTCTGAAAGAACCATTTAACTGTAGTATAGCAAGGAAGATAAAATCGAGTTTTACATATTCAGCGGCTTGTTTACCGGCTGATCTATGGGCGGTGGGCGGGGAGGAGAGGGGGGGGGGCGAAGTAATCAATCGCTACCAGGGCGAGTGAGACATGTGGGATGCAACATGTTATTTAATTAGGACTTTTATTCAGAGAAACCGATTGGCTCAGATGCTACGATATTTTCCCCTTGAAGTTCATATGCCCTCCATGCTTTCAGCGAATTTACGCGTGATGAAAATGAAAGTATGCGGCGGATGAGGAAGTAATTTTGTTTTGCATTCTACAGCGTCATAAGAGAATCGTTTCGAAAAACGTCTGCCTATTGTCGTGGCCAGAGATTTGCTTTCGAATGATCACTAATACTCCTTGACAAAGTTCTTGCCCAGCAATTCTTTCATTGCCATCTGATAAAAAGAACCACTTTTTTTTTCCTTTTCTTTCAAATATGTGCTGCAAATATAGACCATGTGAAAGGAAGTCCTTATTAATTCACACGTAATAGAATGCAACGAGAGGTGTGAGAGAAATTCTTCACTTCTCACTTTACTAAAGCCCTTAT
>JAHQIW010006771.1:52500-133198 GCA_019055375.1 Parelaphostrongylus tenuis | reverse complement strand
GAAGGGAAAGGGGGAAAAAGGAAAAGGAAAGGAAAGAAGAGGAAGAAGAAATGGAAAAGGAGAAGTAAAAAATAAAAAATTAGGAAGGAAAGGCAAAAGTGGAGAAATAGATAATATATGATATATATATATATAATATGATATATATGATATATAGTTATAAATTATTACAGATAGATGGAGGGGGTGTTAAGGAAATGGATTATTTAACTCAAAAAAGTTTTTGTAAGATTTATTAGAATGGTTAAAAAATGTTTGATTATCTCAGTTTGTTTGTATAAAGACTGCGATGTTTCTCCACGTATCGATCGCTTATTTTAGGGGTCCACCTGTCTCAATCATTTCTTTGCAATTCTGCAGGTTCACTCTGCACATTGTAAAGCAAGGTCTTCTCTCTGCTGTTTGTTTAATTATATCGTCGTAACATGTTTGTATAAAACGCTCTCCATATTGTCTCCATGTACTCCTCTGCTCTCAGTCCCTAGTTGAGCACTAACAGATACGTTACATCACACTGCTTTTAACGTTTTACGACGATGTCGTGCATGTTCACGATGATGATTGGTGCGCTGCTTACCTCGAACGTCTCAGTAGCACAATGATGGTCTTTTTCGATTTTTCCTGGCCTCTTTCGTTATGACAAAACGATACCAGGTTCACCATCCCCTGATGACGCTGTGCCACTCAAAAACCAAAGATTTTAATATTCTGACAATATCTTGAAGAACAACTATACGTGTATAACCGTTTTTGTTAGTTTATAGTGAAGTAGTAGTGTAAAGGACGAGAATCAGTCCGTAAATGTCGATGGCTAGTGCGCGCAAAAGTTGGGCTCCGCGCATTGTAGCATGCGTTCCCCATAGCGCGGCGGGCACCACGCTTTGCATGGTTATAAACCGGCGGAATGTGTTGACAATCAAGCGTGTTTGTGTTCGCGCTTTGGCTTGGCGAGTCAACGGCAGTTTAAACCCAATTGACCCGCAGTTTGAAATAGCTTGTCGCTATGAAATCTTGGTTTTACTGCCTGTTATGAGTGTATGATGTGCACGAAAATACATTATAGGTCCCTGTAGCATCGGCCCATTGGCGGCAGTGGAACGCGGCATGCCGAGCCAACCAGTTCATTCGCCTTTCGCGGAGGGACAAGGAACCCGCGGGACTCGCGCGAGCAGAGGCTCGGAGCAGCTCGGGTCCGGCGGCGGGGGGGGCAGCGGTCAAGGCGGGGCTTCGGCGCGGTATCCAGAGGTATTCCAGGGGTAAGCGCCCGCCTCTACGGGGCCGCGAGCACTGTGCGGCGCCCCACGAGAGGCGCACCCGGCGGGGCGACGCGGCGTACGTGAGCGGACGGCGAGGAGGGCGGAGGCCGTGAACGGTCGGCCTCGCGCTCAGGGGCGAGGAGGGAACGCCAGCATCGAGCGGGCCTGGAGAGCGCGGCAGCCAAAGTCGGAGCCCGAGGGCGGCCGGGGCGGGCACAGGGGCAGGGAGCGGCGAACAGGGGCACAGGCGGGGGGGGGCGGCACACAGCAGCGGGCGCGGACGGCCCACCGCGCGGGGCCGCCTCTCAACGCGGCGACGGTTCGCAGGGGCGCGCGACGAGGAACGAGGAGCAGGGGGAAGGTCTCGGGCGGGGCGGGGTGCAGGGCGAACACCCGGCGCAGACGCGGGCGGAGAGGGACTGAACGCGAGAGGGGGACCAACGGGGGCGTGAGCGCAGAGGTGGCGGCGGCTTGTCGGGCAGTATAACGGCACGAGAACGGGGATGCGACCGGGCGGGGCCGCCCATAGCCCCCCAGGCTGTAAGGGGCGCAGGCAGGGGTGGGCAGGGACGGAGAAGGGTAGAGAGACGCGGAGCCGCGCCCCACGCGGGGTGGGAATCGTGTGCGGCGTCGTGAATCGCGAGAGCTCAGGGGAGCCGATTACTCGGGGCGGCCCGGGGGCCGAGCGCGCGAGGGGGGGTGGGGCGTGCGTGCACGGGCGGCGAGGAGACAAGGGGGGGACCGCGACGCAGAGGCCCGAGAGCTGAGGGGCCCGGGGGCCGGGCGACCCGGATGGTGGGGCCAGGGCTGGCCCTGCAACCAGGGCGGCGAGCAGGGGGACCGGAAGGGGGGACGACAGCCGGCGGACGCCGGGCCGGTCTCCCGGGGGGAACCACGGGCCGGGCGGGGCCACGAATATCCGGCACTCGGCGAGCGGGAACCACGAAGGGGACGCGGCGGACGGCCAGCTGGCCTGCGACAGGGGGGCTGGGCGGAGCGCGAAAGGGCAGCGGCTGGAAGGGCGGGCACGGGAGCCGCGGCAGCCACGGGAAGCACGACCAAGGCGAGGGTGGGGGGCGCCGGCTCGCGAACGGGTGGCCGGCGGGGCGAGGCAAGCGGGGGGCGTAGGCGCAGGCGGCCCGGGGTGGGCAGGCTCGCCCAGGCACCGACGGGTGGGCGCGCGCCGGGGGGGCGATGGCGAGGCGTTCTCCCCCCGGGGGGGAGCAGGAATCGCGAGGGCGGGGCCGTCGGCCGCTTCACGGGCTGCCGCCGGGGAGAACACAACGCGGGCGGTAGACGTCGCGGTTCATAGCGCGGACGGAGGGCGCAGCGTGCGGCGCAGGTGGGCCAGCGCGCCGCAGCCGATTGGGAGCATGACGCATACTAGGGGGGAGGGGCAACCGGGGGAGGTGACGGACAGCTGTCCGCGCCGGCACGCAGACACTTGCGAAAGACGGGCCGGCCCATGAAACGCAAACCATTGTGCGAGCGCAGCCTCTCGGGTGACTAGGCGGTGGCTGGGCGGGCGAGCGCGCCGGGGCCCCCACGGCCCGGGGAGGGAAGGCTGGTTGGCAATGTGGGAGGATACCAGCAGAAGGGTGGGGGGGCATGAATTACATCAGTAGCCTCGTCACCAGTGGTTGGGTGTCAATTCTACCGCCAGGACCCAAGGGAACTTGTCGAGGGCTGGGTAGCAAGCAGCGACTATACGGATAAAACGGGGAGGGTTGAAGGCAAGCCATGCCCGTCCGCCCGGGCCTGAGACGCTGTTTTACGGTCCACCTGGGTCATCTCGGGGGACAGCCCGCACATTGGTAAGCGCTAAAGAACGGCCAACCGTGTCGAAGCGAAGAGAGCGGGATGACGTTGTAGACGGTGAACGCAACGACATGACATGGGACGCAGGCTGACAAAGGGCAGAAGACGGGGGCCGGGTGCAGGAGGGGTGCGAAAACCACTGTGACAGACAAAATAACAAGATCATCATTGGGGGCACACAACAACGCCCTAACGTGTCAACAGAGACATAGGGGACAGGCACCGACAGCTGCGGCCCGGATACACGAGAACGTGCAGGGGGAGGGGGCATCGGAGGCAAACAAGTGCGATGAGATAGGGGAACGTAGACCGCGTCAGTGGACCAAACCTTACTATGTCACCTTGCCCATAATGTTGAGTGATGTGCAAAACTTTAAATTGCGAGCGCGAGCTGAACCAGCGATTCACCCTTTTACAGGGGGAAACGGAGTTCCCTCGGAAAGTGATCATTACTAAAGGAATACATCGAATGTAGTGTAGGAGCACCTCTGAAATGGTAACGACTTTACAGCATGATCGCTAATTTCAACGCATACCAATGCGAAAGATCGACTTTAACCAACCTCGGTATGAGTCATGGAAAAGTATCTTACAAAACGCTCTTTTCTTAGAATGAACCTTGCACGAGGCCAGTATTCCTTCAAAATCGATGGCTGAACTTTCGACGATTTCGCCTTCCTCAGGGTAGCTCAACTACGTACATAGGAGAGGTGGGAGAAAATTAGAAGCGAACATTGCTCCAGTCTCCCACGACATTGTGGTGTGGTAAGGTACATTGTGGTTATTGATTTGATTGGACAAGGCTTTTGAATGACTACGAAAACATACATTAGGATTAATTATATTTGCTAACGAAAACTGAGCAATAATATTCCTGAGATTACTGTCTGTTTTGCTAATTAATAAATACCATAACACTAAAAAATAATAAGCTCTTTGACTAAAAAAAAAAGAACTGCTCAAAATTTATGAACATGTCAAAGTTTCTAGTAAGAAAACATATAGGCAGGTGAAACTGACAGTGAGGAACTGTCATTTATAAAAACGAATAACGTAATTAACTACACCAAATACGTATAAAATTGAATTGTAATGTGATAGTAAAATCACCTTCCTGGCCTCAAGCACTATCTTAATGACTTTGTCGCACATGAAAATAAATAGACTCCTAGAAGCGAATAGTGTGCCAAATGGAGATACGAAATATGTTAAATTTCCGCGTTCATCAGTCTCCTCCATTAGCGATGGATGAGCCTATAAAAACGGTGTAAAAACAATTGACTTAATTGTTACATGGCCAAAACGTATCAACAAAACAAGAGCCAAAATCGGAAGATCGACCCTGACTAAATATCACCATGGAAAATGAAAATTATCTCACGAATTGCCCTTCCTTGTACGAAACGTTGCGCGAAATTGATATATCTTCTTCAAAACGATGGCTAACGTTTCAGCGACCTTTCTTCTTCACCGCCGCTAAACTACTTATATGGAGTTAATAGGCAAAACCTATCAGTGTCATATTACTACAGCTACAATCCAATAATGTTGACTGATAAACAAACTTTGAACCTCGTACGAGAATTGCACGCGCCTCGTCTCTTGGAGGAGCGTGCTAACTACTGCACTTCCGGGCTCCTGTTCTGCTGTCACTCTTTGTGATGCCATCCACTATCTGTCAGCATAACTAGGTTCAATGCCCATATGTGCTTATCAGGTCAAACCGTCGACGGTTAGTTCTTGACAGATCATTTTCTTGTATCGAGGAAAGTGATAGTAGAACAGAAGTTCCGGTAGTGCAATAGATTAGTACGCATCCCTTGAAAGTGTGAGATGCGTCCTAAGGATCGAACTTTTGCATATCACTCGACGTTACTGGATTTATAGTTACAACATCATAACACTGCCAAAAAGCGGCTAAGTAAAAAAAAAACTTTATGGTGTCATATGATTAATTTAGTGGCTCTGAGGAGAGTGAGATCGCCGAAACGTTAGCCTTCGTTGTGAAGAAGATCTATCAACTTCGAGCATGCTTTCTATAAGGAGAAACAGTTTTTCAGAAAGAGACAGTAGAATTCGCAATAATGATGAGACATACCTGAGGCAATAGGTGATAAAAACTGGAGCCTGATAAAGAACCCACACCAAGTCCAACAAATAGCGTAATCACCTGCAAGATCACAAGCATTAGGTCGTTCCAAAAGTTTTGGCACTAGATCAGTAAACATCAAATTAGATAATCAGAAGTGATTTGAATTTCGTGATTTGGGTGCCGTTCGATTCTGCATTTTCTGCGCACATTTTGGTATACAACTTGCCCATACTTGCTTCAAGTTGGAGCTGTCTCGAGAACAAACTCGCTTGACAGTCATGCACAAATGGCGCGTTGGGCGAACGCTAAAGAAGGGGCGCGCAAAATGATGGAGCCTAGAGCGATGATGGTTGCGGAAGGGACAGCTATGAAGTGAGTTTCGTCAAGTTCAAGGCTAGAGATAACAGTTCAGAGGATCAATCGCGCTCGGGCCGTCCACAGAACCTCCACCAATCTTGCGCGCTGCTTTACTAACATTTTCCCCTAGGCGCCAATCGTGCGCGAGTAAGAAGCAAATTTGTTCCCTCGACAGCTCCATCTTGGAGCAAGCATAGGCAAGTGGTGTACTAAATAGTTCGCAAAAAAAATGCTCAATTGAACGATACCGGAAACATGAAATTTTTATGGTTAACAAATTTAGTGTTAATTGCTCTGGTGCCAAAACTTATGGAATGACCTAATGTTACAATGTGTTTTGCCTAAGAGAGAGAAGAATCTAGAAAGTTTCACATCATTCGTTGTTATAATATTGATTGAAAAACCCACTTGGTTATAGACATCTTTAGTGAGATATCGCATTACTCCTATTCCTAAGACTGCACACATATTGATAATGGTGACGAATAACAAACCGAAGCAAAAAACTGAAACATGAAGTTGAATTAAGGATTTTCCAACTGAAAATAGAACAGAATTAATAAAACTCTGAGAGAGCGATACACAGATTATCGCCAACAGGGCGATAGAAGTCAATCGGATAACTGATATTACCCGATAAGAGCGGGAAATTTAATAAAAATTAGAACACTACCCAATACGTTTTTGGCCTCTCTGGAAGCAGCAGTGATGACATGCTCTCCTCTTCTGCAGATGAACTAGCAAGATCACCCAGTGAAGTGATTGTTTTGTTCCTGATAAGCGAACATAGTTGTTGAATTTGACTGTCGGTGAGACTTGCGACAGAAGTCGATGCATCCCATGGAAAAGCTTCGAGCACCATAACTAAAAGAACGGCCAAATCATAGAGGAAAATCGAGATATCATCCAGGAATAGCGACGCGAAAACAATGCATTGTTGATTCGGTGGGAACCGATATGTAAAAGGAGAAGGGTAACGCTTACGGTGTTGATCAACTCCTGAAGAAATACACCCGACGGACTTGAACTCATCAAGCATCGTTTGCGATAGCTGCATAGCTGCATCCGTATGTAGCCCTTACAATTGATTGCAATGGTTCACCGATGTATCTAGTCGGTGCTGCTATTCTCGCAAAGTCTGGCACCGTTTCGCCAGAGCCGGATGCATGGAAGTCTTGGGAGTCCTGCGCGCGAGATTGACTATCAAGCACCTGTCGCAGGGCACCTCTACCCACTGCGCCATACGGTCCCTTACCATATATGAGGCCGCTGGACAATAGGCCATCTCGCACCGCAACAAAGATGTCCACTAGAACGTCACTGAAGAGGTTTGCGTGTGAAGAAAGTATCGAAACATATTCATCGTTACTGAAGCCGATAACACTGTTTGGACAAAGGATGAAGCTCTCAGAGTTCATCAATCCTCAAGGTTTACGTCATGCATTCGATTGCCATTCGTAGCAACATTGAACGGTGATTGAGTGCTATCTGCCTTTGCAGTGACTTGAAGTGGCCTGTCAGTGCTCTATCTTGTCAGACAAATTTGGCATTAATTCACCGACCCCGGAGAGATAGAAGGGTTGGTGAGCCCTGAGTGTGGGATCGGGAACCATCGACCATGGATTTCTCGATCGTGTAAGTAGCAGAGCAATTCTAACCACTGCGTCCTACGCACTTAGCACTATTTAGAATGGAATTGACTTATTTGAGTCAACGTTTTCACGCCTTCGTTTGTTTCAGAGTCAGTAGAGGATCGACTTGAATCATCGAGTTTGAAAAGACGAAGACGAGACGTCAGCCGGATAAATTTATTTCTCCAAGCTTGAGGTAGAGTCAGTTTTCACTTTAGCTTAGAAGAGTTCGTTATTTTTCGGTAGTAACGCATACTAGTTGCTTACCTGTAAAACCGTTAGCCCCCCTCCCTCCCTCTAGGGCTCACTAACTCAATAGATACTAACAATTTGGTTGTTTCTTCTCACTAACCTTACTTATTTGCAAGACAGAATCTACGCACTTACGCGATACAATGAGAACACTCCTGATATTTCTTCTTGAAAAAAAAACAACTATCGCAATAGTTGTCGAATAACAGACTGATTTCCATCATCATGAACTCATACAATCTTTAAAGATTCAAAGATGTGTGAAGCTAGTGGAAAGTTGTGGCCCTATCAATTTTTTAAGCCTGAGCCTAAGCCGGAGTGCGTTTTCGTAATCTCTTACTCAAAAAATCAAGTTGAAAATTATTTTGAAAATAGTGGACCACAATGTCTCCACAAGGGCCAGATGTATGTAATACCAAAAATCATTAGTAAAACGAAAACGGTTCATAGAAAGGAAACATAGCACGTGTCGGATTGGAGATAAGAATTTAGAAGAAAATGCAGAAAATAATAAAAAGGAAAAACCAAAGGATACAAATGGGCAGTGGTGACTTCCATATGGCAGATGTCACATGATCCTTCCAAACAAAACTTACTACTATCATTGCTGGATAACAAAATGATACACTAGTGTGGTTCCCATTATTTCCTTAATAGGCCAAAAACGAGAAAGAAAAAGCCTCGCAAATGGTTTACCGCCTCATCGTACAGCGAGGGGTTCAACCCCCAGCACGGCCACCCAAACTGAGCTAAAAAGGAGTCCCACGTCCTCACCCAGAAAGTCAGTTAAGATAAAACCGTACTAGCAATGATTGCCGTCCCGGTATCTACTAGTCGCAGGGTGGTAATCTTCCCCTGATCCACAAGGGCCGGCGAGTGGTGACGAGCTGAGGAAACCCCCACTGGGCTAGCCTCGGGACTCAAAATAGACAAAGCAGCTAAACCAGCACATTTTGAGGTGCTACGACCCGCAAAATCTGTGAGAACAGACCGCCCAAGTATCAGGTAACTGAGTGAAAGAAAAAACTCAGGCTCAAACAGAGCTAAAAATAACCTAGGAGAACTGGAAACCTTGAACGATGCCAAAGTTGATAGATAGTCGATCTTGAATCACACTGTAGTAGATTCTTCACTAGCTTTTAGACTCTTAGATCTATTCGGCACATTACAGCTCAGTCGCAGGAAGGAAAAGCTAATTGCCCATCTAGATTTTCCTGGTTCCAGGAATATGAGATAATATTCGTAGGAAGAAATGCACGTGTGCGGAAAGAATAAGTCGGCATAGAACATCGAGAGTGAACACGACGTAGTTAACAATGCGTTTGCTCAGTTCAGTACAAACAATAGTAAAAGCTGACATTTCGGAAGCTTCTATTTCCTTGGAAAAAACAAGTTTCTAAGGAGAAAATACGCATTTACTTGCTCAGTGACAAAATTGATCGATAGTCGATCCTGAGAGTAAAAGGATAAAGGATATAGTTTTCGGCGTCGATCAATCCCTGAGGGATGCGCCATAAATTTGCCTCCAACTTCTTAACTTCAGATTGACTTCAGATGATTGAATGCATATCTGGCCCTTATAAAGACTGCGGTGACCTACCGCTACTTCAAGTCAGTGCTGCTTATCCTCTAAGACATGTTTAGTAGTAATTTGTCGACCGCTTGAGGGATGAATGGCTTGGTAAGCCATGAGCGCCAGGTCGAACCATTGACCTTGTGTACGACACAGAGCACCTCTATCCACTAAGCCACATGGGCTCGATCTCGTGTATATGAAGTAACATTTCTATAAAAAGGGAACCCCTGCGGCAAGAAGCCAGTCTAACAAGAGAATTCCACCGTCAAATCATTTGATAGCGTCCTGAAATTGTCAGGGCGAGGAATGAAATTCTCATTACTGAAGTTTTATCAAACTCATCATCCAAAAAAGTTCTTGTCAGCATTCTATACAGACTGTGTTATACGATCATCAGCTTCACAAGGTGGATAATATGCAGATTTGAAGCAAAGAGGTATCAACGTGAATCACTTTCAAAAAATTGATAGATTCCAAATTCACCGCCAAAAACAAAAGCAATCAGTACAGTATTGTGAAAGAGTAGAATTCACAGGAAACCTACGACGAAAAAAAGTGCTGCTACCTTGCGCTAAAGGTCTCACAGCGACGTCGTGGGTCAAGCCAGAGGTCACATACGTCACCCGCTAGGAACCCTTGACTTCTATCACCAAGAGATGATACTAATCACTACCACCACCACCCAAAATAGCCCTTGTCAGTCCTATGCGCAGGGTTATATCATTTGATCACTGATTCTAGACGATGTGGATAATGTAAGCTTGTGGCAGAGAAGGGACATAAACCCTAAATTTCTAGGAAATCGCCAGATTTTCGAATTCGCGCTAGATAAGAGGATGAGGGAATGTAGAACAGAAGCGTATAAGAGAAATTTAGGGTAACTATACGACGAGAACATCTGCTGCTATGTTGAGCCCAAGGTCTCCTCACAGCTAGGTTTTTTGGCCAACCCAGGACTTCTAGGCCACCTTTAGGAACCTACGGCTTTGACAATCACCAAGAGATGGGTAGCAAAACTATCACCCAGAAAAGCGCTTGTCAACAGATACACAAGGCACAAGCTTTACTACATAATATCAAATACAGAAAATGAGGATACTGTAAGTTTGTGGCAAAAAAACACAAACCCTAAACAATCAGAAAAGGTTTCATTTGACCACCACTTGCGGGTATGATATTACAATGTACCCAATATGTAGAGTGCTGTGAAAAAAGTTTGCGTCAGCCGGGATTCGAACTCAGATCTCACTCTTTCCAGGAGCGTATGCTAGCCGTTGCACCACCGACGCTCGTTTTGTACAGCACTCTACATACATACAAACCTTGAATTTTTCGAAAATCGAGAGATTCCTGACGTCGTCGAAATAGAAGAAGAGATTGGCAGATACGAAACAGCCCAGTAGAGAAATTCAAAGGCGACATGCAAAGACAATTGCTGAAGGTCTTAGAACGAAGTGTCGGTCAAACCAAGACTACTATCTTCGTCATCTTCAAGAACCCACGAATCATCAAGAGATCGAGCCCACAACTATCCGTCAAAAGCGCTCATGTCAGCCAAAACCCTGGGCTTTCCCATAGGATTATGAACATTAGAAGATGGGGATAGCGTGGGCTTGTGGTGAAACAGAGACGTGAACCCTGGATTTCCCAGAAAATCGATAGAACCAGGAAGTCATCAACAGGAAAGAAAGAGTAATTAGCGAATATGAAACAGCTTAAAAAAGAATTTCGTAGCATGCACAAGTAACTGCCGAAGGTCTCACGGAGAACTCGTTGATCAAGTGAGGACTACTAGCTAGGTGACCTTTAGGAACCCACGAATCATCAAGAGATAGAGCCCACAACTATCGCTCAAAAGCGCTCATGCGAGCCTAAACCCAGAGTTTTCCCATAAGATTATCAACATCAAAAGATGGGGATAGCGTGGATTTGTGGTGAAAATGAGGCGTGAACCTCGGATTTCCTAGAAAATCGAGAGATTAACAAAGTCATCAGCAGGAAAGAGAGACTAATTAGCGAATATGAAGCAGCCTAAAAAAGAAATTCGTAGCATACACGAGGAAGACAACTGCTGAAGGTCTCACAGAGAACTCGTTGATCAAACCAGTGCTACTATCTACGTCACCTTTAAAACCCACGAATCATCGAGAGATAGAGCCCACAACTATCGCTCAAAGCGCTCACGTCAGCCTAAACCCAGGGTGCTCTTATAGGGTTATCGACATCAAAAGATGGGGATAGCATGGGTCTGTGGTGAAACAGAGACGTGAACCCTGGATTTCCCAGAAAATCGATAGAACCAGGAAGTCATCAGCAGGAAAGAAAGAGTAATTAGCGAATATGAAACAGCCTAAAAAAGAATTTCGTAGCATGCACAAGTAACTGCCGAAGGTCTCACGGAGAACTCGTTGATCAAGTCAGGACTACTAGCTAGGTGACCTTTAGGAACCCACGAATCATCAAGAGATAGAGCCCACAACTATCGCTTAAAAGCGCTCATGCGAGCCTAAACCCAGAGTTTTCCCATAAGATTATCAACATCAAAAGATGGGTATAGCGTGGATTTGTGGTGAAAATGAGGCGTGAACCTCGGATTTCCTAGAAAATCGAGAGATTCACAAAGTCATCAGCAGGAAAGAGAGACTAATTAGCGAATATGAAGCAGCCTAAAAAAGAAATTCGCAGCATACACGAGGAAGACAACTGCTGGAGGTCTTACAGAGAACTCGTTGATTAAGCCAGGACTACTAACTACGTAACCTTTAAGAACACACGAATCATCTCAAGATATGGCCCCACGACTATTGCTCAAAAGGCGCTCATGTCAACCTAAACCTAGGGTTTTTCCATAGGTTATCAAGATTAGAAGATGGGGATAGCGTGGGTTTGTGGTGAAAAGAGACGCGAACGTTGAATTTTCCCAGGAAATCGAGAGAATCACGAAGTCATTGGGAGAAAAGAAAGAGTAATAGCGAATACGAAACAGCCTAAAAGAGAAATTCTAGCATACACGAGGAAGACAACTCCTAAAGGTCTCACAGAGAACTCGTTGATCAAGCCAGGACTACTATCTACGTCGTTTTCGAGAACCCACGAATCATCAAGAGACGGAGCCCACAACTATCACTCAAAAGCGCCCATGTAAGCCTAGACCCAGGATTTCCCAGAAAATCGATAGAAACAGGAAGTCATCAGCAGGAAAGGAAGAGTAATTAGCGATATGAAGCAGCCTAAAAGAGAAATTCTTAGCATCCACGAGGAAGAAAATTGTTGAAGGTCTCACAGAGAGAACTCGTTGATCAAGCCAGGACTACTAGTAGGTGACCTTTAAGGACCTCCGATTTCGACAATCACCAATGGCGATGGAAAACAAGCATCACCCAAAAACGCTTTTGTCCGGCCATATTCTCAAGATTTCATCATAGGATTGCCATTTTTAAAAGATGTAAGAATAATGTGAATTGGTGGGAAAAAAGAGGCATAGATTCCTTTTTTCAAATTCCTAGGATTTCTCAAAAACCTGGGAGATTCTCGAATCCGCCGTTAGAAAGCAAAAGGAGTAGTTGGCAAAGGTGAAGGGCCTACCTCTTCACCTTGTCACGGGGCATGACAATCAAGAAATACCTTACAAAATGCCCTTTTACTTAGGCTTTGGCTTCATCCGAGAATAAGAAAGAGAATCCAAGGTGATTTCCAAGATCGACTATCTGACAGACTTGGCATATTTTAGATAAATCAGTATTGCCTCAGAATGTGAGAAATGGGAAGTATTGCCTCAATAAATGTGCCTCAGTGGTGTAGTGGTAGAGCACGCGTCCCCGGATAGGATGAAACGTGGGTTCGATTCCCGCCTGAGGCCGTGTTTTTGTTCACCACGTCAATTCTCTTGAGTTAAATGAGTATTTTTTCCTCAATACGCAGAGACACGAGGTTGTTAACAGTATATTAATTGATGGTTAGTATAATAATTAGAGGAATACGCAACACACTAAAATAGGCATTCACCAGAAATAAAGCGTGAAAACAGATGTTTAAAAGCCTAAGTTTTTGTAGATCGCGCCACTGAATAGATCGAAATATGAGAATCTTGAGGGTTTCTCCTAAAAAAAGCAAATCGCCGAACGTCAGCCATCCGGCTCCTGCCACTATTACTTCTATCAGCAGCCTACCATCGGCTAGAGAAGAGAAATCCTTGAGAAAAGAAAAATTTATTTAAAAAAATAAGGGTGGATCCACCAGCGTTGAGCAGGCCGCTCCTGGAGCCGTCATCGAGCTGTGGTGTACGTGACATACGCCACATCGGTCGACCCTCAGGCAGCGGAAATTCCCGTCGTTTCAATTCTGTCTTGGCGCGAAAACGCACGTCCCGATTGGAGCGCGTTTGCCGCATTCTCCGTTTTCATTCTAGTCTATGACGAATCGGGAGGGAATCTTAGTGGTTTTCCTCGTTTTTTCAATAGTAGGGTCGCGGTGACGATTCCACACGACTCGTTTCTGTGGCCCCATTGAGTCATCATTTTTGTTTTTTCTGGCTAAAAGTGGCAAATATTGTTTGTACATCTGTTCGAGCAGTCACATAGGCGGACAAGTTCCGCTCCTTCCCGCGGACTTTGTCCATTCATATTTCTTTGGTTTCCTTGAAGTCCCGCTTGTTTACTTGATTCCCTTGTCATTTATTCGAAGTATATTTTTTGATAATCAATCAGAAACCATCTTACTTGATCGCCGATTGCGGTGTTTATTATGTTTGAATAACCCATGATGTAGAATGGTTGTGCAAAAACGTTTTGCATCAGCCGGATTTGAACCCAGATTTTACTCTTTCCGGAGCATGTGCTAAACCGTTGCACCCCGACGCTCGTTTTGTAGCCCCACTCTTTCTACCCTAACGAAAGATCTAGGGAAAGACTAAGATCTGGGTTCAAATCCCGCCTGACGCAAACGTTTTTGCACACCACTCTACATCATGTGATATATTTTTTATCCAATAAATTTAGAGCTCTTAGTCATATCACTAACCTATAATATTTTGAGATTTTAGATTACCGGCTTATAGCTTGTGTAAAAAATCTGCCAGTAAAAATAGTCTATTTGTTTTTTTTTTGCAGCTATTAATAAATGTTACAAGCATCGATCTATTTGAGTGCAGGATGGACTCGAATTCATAAAACTGACAAACTGCACTAATATATCATGGCGTGTTCCCAGAGCTTCGTTTTACTCTTTGTAACTAACTTTTCCTTTTTTTAGTTTTTTTCTGTTTCTTTGCTTTCTCTACTTTTAGTCTCTTTTTTCTTACCTATTTGTTCATAAGTCCTATTTCGAGCTCCGTGACCAAGTGACTGTGATGCCATCGCAGCGCGCGCTGGAGCGGAGCTCCACCCCAACACCACTCTCCGGCAGTCAACAAGAACGCCCTATGGAACACCACAGCCTGGCTATCCTTGAGATTGCAAGGAGATATGCTCGACCAGTATTCTACGTCATTCATGAAGAGGAAAAATCAATTGAAGGCTAGAAGCACTGACATCCGCACAGTGCAAAAAACATTGTGAAGATGGATCAGGAAGTGTCGAGAAAACTGGTTCACACATAGCGGTGTGGAAGCTCAGAGGTCCATAATAATTACGGTTCTTTTCTGTTATCTGCCGACAAATGAAGAAACGATCCCTCTCACTAGACAGAGACTTTCCATGCACTTTCATAATCAGCAATATGGGTCTTTCTTCAAAAAAGCTTTTTTTTTAACGCTTTAATAGAAGAGAAAATATTTGTGTTGCACACACGCACAAGTCTCGTAGGATAGAACTCTTTTCTCAACATATAAGTGACCATTCGATAACTTAAGTTTTCACTATTCTAATGCCGTGCTTACTTGCTGCAAAAACTAATTTACTGCAGTGTAGCTGCGAAAATAAGATCGAATTTTACATACTTGAGGCAACTGTTTTTTCGCCTAGTGTGAGGACTGGATGTCTGGTGCCCGTCTATTCCACACGGCGTTCCTCGATCGATCGGTCGCGCTGAAGCGACTCACGTGTGAATTGCAATTTTTGTTGTTTAATCGAAGATTTCTTCTTTGTTTTGTGGGGAAACTTCAGATAAAATGTGTGAATTGGATAGTACAAGATTTTCTCGTAGCCTTATTATTATTTTCATGCTTCGAACGAAGTAATAACAATAGCGCAGGTCCGGTGTAAAACATAATTTTATTTCGATTGCTACGGCGTTATAAAAGGATCGTTTCAAAAAAGAGCTACATAGCGCAGTAGCCAGAGATCTGAGCTTTCGAATGATTTTTAACGCTATTATGAAGATTCTTGTCCAGCGAAATAGGTCGTTTCTTCATCTGTTCCCCGTATAACATAGAAAGACCACATTACAGTGGCGAATCGGTGTTTATCAGTGATCAACTTTGATATACAATCTATAAAAATTCTATCTAACTACTTCCTACAGCACTGTTAAGATATTATAATCAAATGCACATAAGTGATATGGAAAACTTTGGACCCTAGACGGTAGTTGAACCCGCGTCCCACTTATACCAACGGCGCGTGCTACCACTACACCACACTTACAAGTCTAAATCTACTGCAGCGATTGCCTCAGTTGAGGTTATCAGTGTTTTCTCTTCTCATAAAATTCGGCTTGCAATAGAGAACCGGCATTTTACGGTCAGTTATTTTCGTTATCGAACAAAAAGTGGTAGCTGAGTGGTGGCCCCGGTGGTGTAGTGGTAGCGCGCCCCCTCGGTATTAAAACACGGGTTCAACCCCTGAATGAGGTCGAACGTCTTTGCTCATCACCCAGCATTCTTAGATATACAGTCATGGCATCATAACACTGCATTTAGAGCAGCAAAGCAAGAAATTCGTGTGGATTATATGTTTTCTTTATTGATTCAGCCAATAGCACGTGTGATAAGAGGGAACAACCCTCACCGCCCATAATACTCTCCGAAAAGCAATAACGCACGCGCTATGGAAGGCGCAGCCTGGCTATCCTCGAGATCGCTGATAGACTTGCGCGACCGGCTATTTTACGACGTCCGTGAGGAAGATGAACTCCTCAAACAAGCGAGAAAACGAATTGAATATCAGGAGTACGGCTCGCACAGTAGAAAAAAGCGTGATGCGGGTCAAATCAAGTGATAAAGTAGCAGTGTGACGGGGTAAGAACTATATATATATATATAATAAGAATATACGTTATGCATGACTTTGAACCTTGGGTCGGAGTTGAACCCGCGTCTCTCTCTCCCTCTCTTTTCGGTGGGCCTCTTTAACCACGGTACAATCAGCGCTCCTGTTCTGTTGAATCTGTATTGTGCCCGAACCGGTTGACGAGTATGTTTTGTCACGGTATCTACCAGGTATGAAGGGTACGAAGAATCGTTAGTGGATGATGTCCATATCTGTTTGACATTCTTTATATATCACAAATGATTCAAAGTTGGCGACCAAAGCTAACCCTTACTGGACCGGAGGACCCACGGACCTTGCGTCTCTAAGCCCTAGCGTGTTGCGCTAACAATTTCGTCTATCCTTAAACGTGTTATGTCTAACAATGTCATGCTGGTGGTTGCGCCATTTTTAGACGCAACACAGTGAAGATTAGACGTCATTGTTAGACTCAATACGCTGGGGGTTAAGGATGCAGAGGCCATGGGTCCACGATCCTGTAAGGGTCAGGTGGAAATTCACCTTGGGTCATCTTCCATATCCTTTTTTGAGAGACTGAAATTCTAATTTAGTGGTCTCGAAAAATCCGTCTTGACTTTGATTGGTACTTGAAAAAACTGAGTTCTTTTCGGTTATATGGGAATAATTGAATATTCCCCTCATTCGCTGTACAAGATTTCTCCATAGGAATGTTAGTAATCATTCGAAAGCTTGAATCTCTGGCTAGAGCCATATGTGACCTGTTTTCAAAAAAAACCCTTTTATAACGTTGTAAAATCCAAAACGAATTTGTGTTTTACATCGGCCGGTGAATATTACTTCGCTGAAAGCACGATAAGCACATGAACGTGTAGAGAAAGTCTTTTGGTAATAGAGTCAATAGAGTCATACGTTTCGTCTGGAATTTTGAGAAGCGATTACTAATCAAATAACAAGAATCGTACTTTCCTATGGCCCGTGGAAGGATCATTTGATCGATCGGAGTGTTGAAAAGGCCACATCTGCCCTGTGCCCTGCCCCATCTACTTCGTAGGCAAGCCGAGTTCCCTCGTCCGCGTATGTGATTTTGATCTTAGTTTCCCTGCTGCTTTGCAGATAAACGGTCTTTCTCTGAAATAAGCGCGGCGTTGGAATCCCTAAATCCTACGCTATCGAATCATTTCTAGTATAGGAAAGAGCTCTGACCGGCAAGAAATATGCGCGTGTGAAGCACAATATTATTTCGAACTTTACAGCGTTGTAAAAAGGTCTTTTCGAAAACCGACCGCATACAGCTCTAGCCAGAGATTTAAGCTTTCGAATGAATACTAACACTCCTATGAAAAATCCTCGTGCAGGGAATGAGGTGGAATATTCATTTGTTCCTCTATGACTGAAACGTACCCAAAACTGTAACAGAAAGCGATGACATACTGACTAGATGAGAATGCTCCTAGTTCCACTTAATATTAGCTGAATCTTCGGTAACCTGACGACGACAACGGGATCCATTTTCGGCTGATAGAAACCTGAAATATTAGTCAATGAAGACCTTGGTACGAAATTAATAACGTTCATCTTTCCATAGTAAGATTTCCAGCCAATATGGGAATGGCATCTGGGAATACCAGTGAACATTCCCAGACAAATCCTCTATATCATCTATCTTTCTATTGTCGGTAGACCGAAGTTAATGGCGCCATTATTTTCCCATTCATCCCTTCCCCTACCAGAAATGTCCAGCGAATTCAACTCTGTCGTTGAGCACGAAGGAAAACGTTATGCCTTTCGTGCAGGATTTTGGTGAATAACCTCTGAGCACTCGTGGTAGAAATGTTTTTCTCATTGGTATATTCACCTCGTTATGCTGCACATCCGTCCCATGTAGTGCTCATACCAAACGTAATTAGATATCTTATAAGGCACATGTGGCGCAGTGTTAGAGGCGCCCTGCGACGCGTGCACACGGTCGATGGTTCGGTCCGCTCCGAAGACTCATCGAGTCTTTCTTCACTCTGGGATCGACATATTAGTACCAGACTTGTGTGGGAAGGATAGTAGCATTGGCTTGATATACCGGTAAACATCCACGAGTCATAAAGGCGAGTTATGCATTAGAATCACCACCAACGATGCTTGATGAGGCTGAATACATGGCGCGCTTGAAGATTCGACCAACTCCGAGAACTTTGTCCATTTATCTTTCAAGTTTTGGAATTAAGTAGATTTGGAAAGGATGAGCCTTCTCAACAACGTAGAATTGTCTTTTCTGACCGACTGGGAAGGCCTCGTGCATGTTTTTTGCTGGGAACGATGATGGAGAGGATGCGCCTTCTACTGGTCATTGTTGACATTAGTCACGGGAAACAAGTTCTGTTTTGTAAAAGGGAAGGACATATGCATTTGTTATTGACTCTCTTTCGTTCCAACAGGCTAATCGATTCTTTCCAGAGTGTTTAAAGTTCTATGGGATGTATTTCCGTCATTTTATCTAGTTTTACACGACCCGTGATCACAATTCACTTTGCGGATCCCAGCTTTGTAAGTGGGATTCGACTCGTTTCCTCACTTTCGTCCTCCACAAAAGACTTCGTACATTTCGCGCGTTGCTTGAGGATTTTATCTTTATGAATGTTATAGAATAGTGGTTAAGGCGATTTTCCTTGCAACCTTGGAGGTAGCCGAGCGAAGGTGTTCTCTAAGGAGTTCGTTGATAGATTGCAAAAAAAGCGTTCTAGGAGGGGATTGAACCAGCCAGTCGGTCATCCCTTCGCTTTCTGATACATTGCATCATTAATCAGTGCTACACCCCTCTATCTACACCAATTTTTACAGCAGTTACATGCACCAAATATCACTGCGTAAAGGACTAACGCCAACGCATCTGGAGATGCAAGTTTTTTTCTCAGATGGGAACGAGTGGAGAAACGATCCGGTTCGTTGGACAAGAACTTTTCATGAGAGTGTTAGTAATCAATCGAATGCCTAAATTTCGGGCTACTCCTCTACGTGCTTTCTTTGAAGCGCCATTTTTATAGCGCTGTAGCATAAAAAAAAAAGCAAGCACGGAAAAGCATACGATCGTGTAGAGGAAATCTTTCACTATCAAAGTCATGCGTTTTATTTGAAGATTCTCTCAAAGCGGAGAGCAATCCCAAATCCAATGACAAAGATCGCACTCCACATGTGAATCGCTCCTACACGGCCTGTCAGTCGCCCGTTATCTATCCACGGTCAGTGCGCACCCCAACCAACAGGGAAATGTGCGGCGTATGTCGAATTCAATCTTGTTCTCAGTGGTGCTACACTGCAGTGAGATGGTCTTTTCAGAAATTAAGCGCACTGTTGGATTGTCGAAACTTACGCTTCAAATATCTTTCGGTTTCGAGTGTTTTCTTAAGACCGCAGCTCAAACTTCAATATGCCTGATAATCATTTTTTGAGCCACGCATGTCAGTGGTCTGTCAATGAGGGCTGACTTATAGAGCCTGATACACGTGTTTCGATCTTGCGATCTCGTAAGTCGGGCAGTTACCCTTTCTCGTCTTTTGTCAATCCTGTGTGGGTGCTTCAGTCCCCACACTAAGAGTTAGCGACGACGAACGTTTTACACTCTCTATGTCCAGTGAAAATCTCACCGATTGAGTGTTGTACACTCGATTGCTCTTGGCTGGTATATTCAAAATCACGCTTCAAATGGTTAATATTAATTCGAGAAAAGATTTCCAATCTGCGAGGAATAAGCATCTGTGTAGCACAATGTTTCTCTCTCTGCTACAGCGCCGTAACGAGGCTTCAAAAAACGAGCAGGAAGCGCAGTAGGCCGAGGTTCAAGCTTTTGAATCATATACCAATACTTTTATGAAAGCTTGTTGTCCATCGAGAGGGATCGTGTGTGATTCAAATACCTATATTCAAATCTGCTGATTTCGTTCCAATAAATTGTCGGTGATTTTTGCGAATATCCTCAAATCTCTTTGCACTCTCAATGCTTCACTTAATTAAACGGTTTTTATTTTGGGTCCCCCAGATGGTCCTTCCGCAGCCGACTAGCTATGAGTTTGAAGATAAGGAGTTGAATCAAACTCAGTCGTCCGGCATTTCTTGTGATCGCCTTCGTCAGGCCTTGAAGAAATGTATCAAGGAGTCGGAGTGTGTCCAGGTCTGTACAATATGAAGTTATCCTTTCGAAATTTTTCAGATGATTATCTCCTTTGAAAGTATTTCGTTTACAGTAAGATTGTTTATGTTTATTTCCTTTACCGCCTACATTCTGTGGATTAATTGCTTCACGGGATGTTCTTTTTTTCAGAAACTTTTCCGAAGTAGGTTCATCAGAATCGATGGCTGGAGTACTCGACTTCGCCTTCTTCAGAGCCGCTAATTTATATTATATATATATATATATGTATATATATATGCTTATATATATATATATATATGTATATATATCACCTGTATCACCTGTCGTCCCGTTGATCGTCGAGTGACTCGAGCGGGTACCAGCAACTCTTCCATTTTTCCCTATCGCGTGCAAGAGTGGCCCAGTGGGTCCTCCTCGCTCTAGGGATTCGCTGAGCATCATATCTTTCTTTTATCGCCTTCGTGAAGAAATCGGACCAACTGGTCAGTGGTCTTCCTTTAGAGCGCTTGACGTCCCGAGGAATCCAGTCGGTAACGGCTCTCGTCCATCGGTTGTCGTTGAAGCGCACGTGTCCGGCCCACCTTATTTTCGATATCCTGGAGTGTAGAACGGCGTCTCTGATTTTCGATCGTTGACGTAGGTCGGAACTTCGGATCCTTTCTCTCATTTGCGAGATACGGGATACTCCTAGCATCGACCTTTCGACTGCGCGTTCGATAACGGCAAGTGATCTTTCATCCTGCTTACGTAGCGACCAGGTTTCTGCTGCATACGTCAGGGCAGGGATAATTGTCGAGTCGAAAAGGTGGCCTTGGAGTCGGATGTTTCTTGTCCTCTTCACTACATCTTCGATGCTCATTATTGTTCCGCAAGCCGCTCGTTTCCTCCTGCTTAACTCTGGAGCTAGGTCGTTCATCATGTTGATTTCACGACCTAGATAGACATATATATCGACACTTATATATACATATACATATGTATATATGGGAGAGGGTACCGATGTGTTATCACACATTATGAATAAGCATTAGCATCAGAAGGTGGAGTGCCAAAAGCTCGGTTAAGTGTTTAGTGATGTAGGTCATGAAGAAATTATCGGGATGCAAGCTCTAAGGTTCGACTCCCTCCCGACACTCTTGCAAGCAACTGAGAAACGCCTCAGCCTCACCAACTTTAAACTGGAGGGAAAGCCGACTCAACCAGTAGTCAACCACTCTATGTAGAAAAGAATACCCTCAGTCAGATTTGAAAGATTGCGTGAAATCGAAAGATTCGTTGTCTTTTTTTTGAGTTCACTATCTACCACACACCTATGACATCTACCATACGAGTAGTTCAGTGGCATCAAGGAAGGCCAAGTCTCCGAAACTTCAGTCATCACTTGTGGAGAAGATATACTGACTTCGAGGAAACTTTATTATAGTTTCGTCTTCTATGGTGAGGTTGACCCATTCGGGACCGTGGACACACGGCCTCTGCATCTCTAACTGGCAACTATGAACGATCTGCTCCACCTCCCCTTCATCTCTAACCCCGGCGTGCCACTGTTTTATGTAACAGCCTGCCTTGACGTAGCAGCCAGCGGTGTTGGACGAATCAGCCTGCCATTGTTAGACGCTCAGGCTAGGGTTCGGAGACGCAGAGGAGATGGGGCAGACCGTCCAGAGTTGCCAGCTAGAGATGCAGAGGCTGTGTGTCCACGATCTCGAAAGGGTTGACTGAAAGTCGGCCTTGTGAATATTTTTGAGAACTTGAAAGAATACCTTAGTATTGAAGATCTACGGAGTGTGGTAAGTGGATAACGTGAAATGAAATTTCTTGCCAATGCGTTCTCCATCTTCAAAGCCGTCTTGTTGGATTTTGGATACTTTGTGCAAGCTTCAAAAAAAAAGGCAGTTTGTTGAATATTATTTCTTATCTTATATGCGGAATTTTGGTTAGAGACGATCTTTCTATGATTGATTGGTTCTCTGTTTTGAGGTTCAAGCAAGATCGGCAAAGGAATGCATTGATGCCCACGACGGTAGCGTATCGGACAAGTGCTTTCAGTTGCTTCAGAACTTCACCGATTGCAAGCGGTCTCTGATTGATATGAGGAGCCGATTTCGTGGACGAAAAGGAGACATTTAGGATCCGATTTTTCATTTTATCGCTCTGATAGCAGCATTGTGCTGTTACAGCTATATATATCCGAGGTTCCTGAGTAATATGCAAAACTTTTGACCCTATCTTGGAGTTGAACCCGCCTCCTACTCTTATTGAGTGATCATGATACCATCACACCGAGACCACCCCTTTGCTAGCACCCTGTCTCTTTGAAATGAACTATAGAAAGCTGTCAGCAACCAGCCTTGAATGGATTTGGCTTGGTAAGCACATTCGAGCTGATCAGTGAAAATTAATTTCGATGCTATACTCAATAACCAAGAAGTGGGAGCAGAGCGGTGGCCTCGGTAGTGTAGTGGTTGTATGCCCCCGTATAGATGATACGCGAGTTCAACTCCCAGGTGAGCTTCGCATATGACTCACATTCTTGGGAAGGAGTTATGTGAAGAGTTTTTTCCATTTTCTTATCATTTGTTATGCGTATTTTGTTTCGTTTGCCTTAAGAATTTCTGTTGTTGTTTTCCTTTCTTCGCAAGAATTTTGTAGGTGCTCGTCCATTTTGTAAATAATTGACTTTTAATGTTGTTTGAAATGAACTGAGAACAATTAAAGATGTTCAAATATAACATTTATATGTTAGGGTTATGGAACCACGGTATCCTTGCCGGAATATCTCGTTTTTTCGATGTTTTCAGATGTGTTACTTTGCAGAATGTTGGCAGATATTTTTATTTCTTTATAGATTTTTTTGTTCTTTTCTCATCTCCCATTCCTCTTTTCCTTTTCTAGATCATTTCTTTCTTCTATTGATCTATATTTTCTCTATTTTTACAGATCTTGAATGTTAGAGTTAGGAGCGAAGTCGGTAGCGTTTGAACCAGAGACATTGCGAAACGGACAGGCTGGGAACACCACTCAAAACTTCTTCGATGATGTGAATCTCATGGTGAGGAAAGTCCAGGAGGAGTGGTTTTATTCTGATCATAATGGAAGTCACCCGTGGATATTCAAAGAAATGGCATTGAGCGTGAGTAGGAGTGAAGTGAAAGCGTAGATCACATAGGAGACGAAAGCGATCAAAGTGAGATATGATAAAAGAGCGCTTCGTCTTTTCTGAGACATACGACATAGAAGAAATGGCCCATCTTAAGTTTATGAAGTAGCTATACTTGGATACCTGGGTGATCCGTCTTCACGAATTGTGCGGACCCCAGCGCATAAAAATGTGCTGCTTCAGCTGTTTTGTTCTTTGGAGTCCCGAGGTAAGCCTAGCCTGGTTTTCCTCAGGTTGTCCGCAAATTACAGCAATTGCCGGTCTTTGTGGATCGGAGGGAGATCACTACCTTGCGACTACTAGCTACCAAGACGGCAATCATTCATGGTACGGTTTACTCTTGGCGGACTTTCGAGTGGAAACGTCGGACTCCTTCTCAGCTGTGTGGGCTTCTGTGGGTGTACCCCCGCTGTACTTCGCAGTCCGACACTCGGGAGCGTCTTCTCAGCCACGATGAGGCGGCAAACCGTTTGGGAAGACAAAGTAAGGTAGCTGTAGATGGCATATTGGCCGTAAGAATTTGTAAAGGTACAATGCACTGTCCAAGCGTGTTGAACGATTCTAAGATAGCACTCGAGGTGGTAGGTTTTTGCGCTGTACAGAGATCCCTCACTAGACCTTTGGTAAGTCTTTCGATAGTTTAAGAAATGGGAATTTTAACCCTGGGCTTGGTATCTGAAAAGGTCTATCTAATGTGCTGCAGCAACGAAGAGAAGATTCGTTTTGCACTCGAGGGGACCTAAGCTCTTTGATAAGTGCTGGAAGTACAGTGCAAACCTATACACAGACAACACCTGTGTAAAATGCACGTCGAAGGTGAACGACAATTTCTTGACGTTACAACGGCAGTAAGACCTTTTCATGAAGCAAACAAAGTGTCGAAATCATCGAGATTCAAGCTTTCAAATGATCTCTAGCAAAAATTCTGTGACTAACGGGAAAGGTCTTTATAAAGTTGTATATTCAATAGGACACGCTCGGTCCCCAGAAGTTTAACCCTCTGCGGACCAACGTCGATAGGCAGACGTCATCGCACCATCGCTTGCGTGGTAATGCAGGAAGGCAGCCATCTGTAGTCTGTGTATACATGCATGTGTGCAACTGCTTCACCACGAAACACGACGTCGCCATTACAGTAGCTGGATGAGATTTGACGTCGCGCGGCACGGTTCGAAACGTACCGTTTGGTCATTAAAGGGTTAAGATGATGTTGCTCATCAACATCCTCGAGCCAAATAAGTTGTCAATTTCCTTATGTAATGTTAAAGTTTATTGACAAATAGTGTCAAAGCATGTACTGAATTCATTTGATAATTTGATGCAGGATCTTTCTTCTGTTCAGATATGTACGGTGCGAAATAATGGATCATTAGGAATCACTGCAAAATCATTGGCTGAGGACGATGTGATATCGGCTCGGTGAGTTTGTAGAGTATTTCCCTTCTCTTCATCAATACACCAAGCAGAAAATGGATAAAGGATATAGCTGTCGGCGTGGACCAATTCCTAAGGGACACGCCATGCATCGATTGCACTTGTGGCGTCTCAGAGGAAATTGAATGCGTATTTGATCTTTACAATGACTCGCGATGACCTAGCGATGCATCAAGTCAGTGCTCCTGCCCTCCCCGACAAGTTTGGTACCAAGTCGGCTTCCCTGTAAAGGTGGAAGGCATGCTGAGCCTTGAGCCCGGGATCGAAACCGTCGATCACTTGTATGTCGCAAGACTACTCTAACCACTGTACCGCATACGTGGTGTTACGCCAGATTTCCACTGTTCTATGTGTTTTTGATAATTTGTATTGCATTTTCCGTATGTTTAAGTTAGCAGGTGGATGGATATTTTCTTTCTTAGAACTAAGGATCGTGGCCCGCCGGGTTTGTTGAAGTTATCGCCGAATAAGAAATTCGCTATTTTGCAACGACAAAAGAATTCTGTGGTTGGTTTTCAATTTATATCATTTGTGAAATCTTGGCATCATGTGTAGTCTATATAAAATTTCAATTTTCACTGTGAAGCGCAAGATCAAATCCATCGTGGAGTCGATTTCTTGTGTTTCGCTCAAAATTTTTCCTCTTATTTTTGTAAATTTCCGCTTTCGTTTCAGGATATTGTTATGATGGAGAAGAGTGATGGTACGGTGGCAGTAGAGTTCAATATTCCAACGAAATCGAAAGATACGATTTTGAGTGTTGATTGGATTGCAAATAACCAAGCCAGTAACGAATTTCTTCGCAATAGCTCTATCAGTTTGTTTCTTCAGTCTCTTTCCTTCTCATATCTTTAGATTCTCTTCGTTACGAAGCAATCTCTGGAGTTATTTTCTCTGAATGAAGATAAAGGGACAGCTAAATTGCTGCGAAACATGAACGTCTCGGCTTCGTGGTCTATCTATTACGTTTCGTTTTCCTTTCAGATTTTCTTCTTATTGCCTGGAGCAAAACCTCCTTTTCCCCAGTGTTTCGCTTTTAGGCTAAGTCAAACCTGGTTGTTTTGGCGACAGGAAACCACTGCACCACACTTCAGCCATTCCTGGTCCAATATGGTCAATTCACACGACTAAAGGTCGTTCTCAGTTCTGTGGTCTTCCGCTTGAATAGATCTGTTGTTATTCCGCTCCATTCCAGAGTTTCGATGTTGACTTCGGTACACCGTCGAATGAAAATCTCTTAGAAAAGGATGTCATTATCTCTTGTATGTAAGTTGAACTTAGTATTGCCTTGTTTTATTCTCTTCAGGAACCACTCTACTGCCTTTTTTCAATGATTTTCGAAAATCATTTATAGATATGGAAAGATTTGTGTGATGGTATTACGATATAGCGGTTGCTGTTCCACTCCAACCGAACTACTTATATATGAACTCTTTGGAGATGTTAATACTAGCGCCAAATTGAAGTATTCGTTGACTTTAGGTAAGTTCTACAATAATGAATAATCAAAGAGGATGTGTTCTTAAGACATAAGCTTTGTACATTATTGAACTTTCCCAAGACGACTACCTATTGAACTCGGTTTTTATTCGATAATTCACAGTTTTTCTTTGCAAAACGGAACTCGAAGTTGACATAGTACACTTTATTCGAACAGCTAACGTTTCGATGGTTTCGTCTTCTTCAGGCCTTGGAAAGATCAAGTTGCTCGCAACCCAGCCAGCCAAACACCTTCAGTTCAGCAGAAAGTAATCACCAAATCTGCATTTCAGTCCTATCAAACGCAGAGCACATATCTCTTTTTTAACCCTTGGGTGACATGAGGAGTTTTTTTCTGCTGCTCACTGCGCGACGTCAGATCCCACTCAGCTACTGTAATGGCAACCTCGTGTTTCGTGGGAAGACAGGGAAGCAAACAGACATGCGTACACAAGCTTGCAAATGCCGTCCGCACGATTGGCACGCAAGCGACGGCGCGACACCGCCTGCTTATCAACGGTGGTCCTCGTGTGGTTGAGATTCTTCCAGTGAGCTGTCCAGGTAGAGGGCAGGTATGCTGAACAGTTGTTTTGCGCTTAATAGATTACAATATTGTAGAAAACTTAATAGGTTACAATATTATATTTCGATTGCAATACAGATTTGGTGAATTTTCCTCTTGAGTTGATGAGATGTTTGGCTGATTAAGTTGTGAAGAACCTGCTCTTCTCAGGCTTTGAATTAAGATGAGACCATCGAAATGTCAGCTGTCAAAGCAAATTGTTTTGTAAGAACCCTTGGTTTGGTTACAAAGAAAAAGTATGAATCAGTGAACAGTGCTGTCAAAATTTGATTAGGATAATCGAGCCTGGACATTATTTGGTGTGGAGGCCTTGTGTGGCATTTTCAAAAGAATCGTATTACTGTGGATATTTCCTATGAGAATCGACGATGGAAGTGTTTGACTGAGTAGACTGCAGGGAAATCTGACTTCTCGTGGCTGTAATGAGGCCGAGACAACCGGGACGTCAGCCATCATTTTGTTACACTAAGTAGTATTTGAATAGATTCCAATAATAATAACCTCGCATCTGCTCATCAAGAAAAGTACTAATTCATCCAATCGAGAGTAGTGGATAATCCGTCTTGGGAATTTAGTGATATTATAAATTCAAGCTCGATTAAAGGCTAATAGAATAAGATATTTTAGAATAAAAGGAGAAGTAGTGGCAGTCAATGCCTCGTTGAACTCGACATCATTTATGTCACATGGATTATCACATATTATATTGTTCCATAAGTTTTGGCACTAGAGTAATCCACTCAAAATACAGTTAAATTTAGCACTCAGAAGTAATTTGAAATTGCAATGGAGTTTCTGTGGACGGCCCGGGCTTGACTGGTCCTCCAGACTGTTCTTTCCAGCTTAAAACTTCGCGAACCACACTTATTAGCCGTCCTTCCTGTAGTCGTATCATCGCCCCAAGCCCCATCACTCTTCTGCGCCGCTTCACTAGCATTTTCCCTTACGTGCCATTCTGCATAAGTAGCAAGCTAAATTGTTACCGAGAGAGCTCTGTCTTAAATCAGGTATAGGCAAATTGTATACCAAAATGTTCGCACGAAGATGAAGAATTGGGCGATACTAAAATCGAGTAGTTTTAATTATTTTTGATTGATAAATTTGGTGTTTATTGCTCTGATGTCAAAACTAATGGAACGATCTAATGCTATCTCAAGCGGATTCTATAGAACTTATTGCGTTGAAAACTGCGAGGCATCATCTTTGAAGGTGACCTCTCTTTGATGCATAGAATGACCTTCCTTAGTTAAAATGGCAACTCTATATTTTTTGCATGACTTGTGATATTTCCAGGATGTTCTGGTGGATTCGGAATACATGTGATCGATAATCTCATCATTGTCCATCATCAGGTACTTGAAAATTTCGAATAGTTAAGCGAACGCAATTCCAAAGAACATGGCAATTTCTGTCTTTTCTCGGCGAGCCTACATGTCGATGTTAATGTGATCTCGTTTTCTTCAATAAAAGCTGTTTTTTCGTTCTTTCCCAGTGGCTACTACTCCGCACAAATCTTAGAATAAGGTGTAAAACGCACTGCTTTCAAAGCGCTCTTGGCCCTAATGTGGATATTGACTTGGTTAGAATGATGGGCAAAGATTTCGTTTATTTTATTGCTTCGATATTAGTAATGTACTATGTGATGGGGATGTGGCCAAGTGATGCTCTATGAGGAGTCAACCCCCCACCTGTTAGAACTCCCCGGCAATCAATAACGAACGCCTTATGGAGATCATAGCCTATTTCTTGGGATTACAAAGAGGCGTACTCGACCCAGTATTGTCCGACGCTGGCGAAGAAGATGATATTCTAAGCATGCGACGTACAAATCGAGTGCTGAAAGTATTGTGACCAGTACAGGAAGAAAAAGTTATGATAAGGGTCAATTGAATTGATAAATACAGTTGAGATATTATAATTTCAAGTCCGAGATTGTTAAATGGTATGCGAAACTCTAGAACTTACGGGGGAGGAGGAAGGGGTGAAGGAGAGAAGAAATTGAGACTGCGTTTCATTCATGACGGAAGGTGGGGGGGGGGGGGGATGGGGGTTTAATTAACATTCTCTGGTATTTAGCTGAAGTAGTTTATGCTTTTCGATGAGCTCTTCTTCGTTTTTTCAAACTATCACATTTTATTATATCAGCATGTAAATATAATCGACCCTATGAAATCTCAAATTATTGGCCCTTGTAATAAGATTGCCAAAAAACAAAAAAAAGACAGAATAAATGCAGTCAGGCTTGTCGTAGAGAGAAATCTAGTCTGTATTAATTTTAATTTTGAAGAGAGGGTGACAACATAGCTAAGGTGAGTATCACTTCCTTTACCTAATTCTTTAGGGATCTGCAAAGTCTATGATATTCGATGTAGCTCTTTCACCAAATCGACCTACACATTCTCCACTAATGACAGTTTCAATAAGTACGTTTTTCTAACGTTTTCGGAAGCGACTCTTATCTTATCCAGTTAGTTTTATCTCTTTTAACAAAACTCGATGACCTTTACAGAACCTTCGCCAGTTTGTCAGCCTCCACCGGCTCTCTACGTTCCACTTTGGTCCATGTTCCAGCCGGATATTGTTGTTGGTAGGCGTAATACATATGTAGTTCTCATAAATAAGCTGACATCTTTGATTTGAGAAACGTCTGTCAGTCTGGACGAATCTTTCCATTTACTCTTTTTAGCAGTGGTATTATGTTACAAATGTACATCTAAGAGTATTCATGGTGTACAAAACATCCGACATTAGACGGAAGTTGAACTATAGCAGAGCGATGGCATCGGTGGTGTAGTGGTAGCTCGCTGCCACGTTCCGGGTGAAGCGCACGTTCAACTCCCGCCCTATGTCGAATGCTCTGTATACCGCTCAACTGTGTGTCATTGTCATTTTACAGATCCTTTGGCTGGAATGATGTATCAGTTGACAATCTGTTGTAATCGTGCGCAGGAAGAAATTCATGATGAGGTTTCATTGACTTATTTCTCGCTAAATTTTGTAACGTTCCAATTTATAGATCTTATCCTTGTTTAGTGTCTTCTGATAGAGTTTCTAATCCATCGAACTGATCAGAAAGCACTTGTTTTGGAGACGCTTCTACTGTCCCTCAAAAAGAAGTCATTACGACTGCGTCAGATTCGCAGAATCTTCAATCTGATTGTGGAAATATCCACATCAACATCTGAGGCCAACCCGCTTGGTACGTCGTTAGTTTTGAATGTTTTATTATTGTAAGATTCTCAATATTTCAGTCGATTTGCAGACTCGACAAAACCTCATTTGATAGCAACAAATCTCCAACCGCTGCGAATTGAGCAAAGAGAAATGCACAGCAATATTTTCATCCCCTTTATGGCGAGTTCCCAATCGCATTAGATACCACCGACATATTTCTTTTGCATTGAATGAAACTGAAAAGAGTTCTTCATTTGACCGCTTTTTTAGTAGTGGTATGATGTTATAAGTACAAATACAATAACGCTGAGTGATACGCAAAACTTGAACCTCGGGCGAGAGCCGAACTGCAATTCACCCTTTTCAGAGGCTCGTACTACTAAATTCCACACCACACTACCGGGGCACCGCTGCTTCTGTTGTGCCACTACTCTTTCTGCAATACGAAATTTTGAGTTGTAAGATTATAGTATGGTAGCTGAACAAGAGCCCCGTTAGTCTAGTGTAGTGGTTATCATGCGCCACTGGGGGAGGTGAAGCGCGGGTTCAACTCCCGCGCGAGGTTCAAGGTTGTGATAACACTCAATATTATTGGACTCTGCGTGGTCCGTTCTTATCTGTCTTTTAGGAGGATTCATCTTCAGATCCGAGATTTGTTGCTGATATATTGTTGCAATATCTTCGAAGTCTGTATAGTCGGGACGTCCCTATCGAGGTGAATTTTCAAAGCTGTTTGACTGAAGAAGGTAAAGTACTTTGCTTCATCAAGTCTACTGATATTTTTCATTCATGTTAGAACTACCTATTGGAGCTGGTTGTCGAGTCATTAGCACTATCCGGTGAAATGATGAAACTTCACCAACTGGTGACATACAGGGTCTGTTTTTCTTTCTTTTTCAATTTCTTTTCGGTTTCTTACACGACCCAACAATACGTTATGTGCCAATACCAGAGCAACTTTCTTCTTAACTCATCTTCATATCTTCCATCTTCAAAGGCACTCGGATTCAAGTGTACTTTTTAGTGCTGCTTAAGGATTTTTAGCTTTACCTTGAATATTCGGATGGCCAGCCGCACTAAAGAGCTCCCAGGTTTTCACCACAACCAGTCACCAGACTTTGTTGATCAGAAAAGGCTTTCAAAATTTGTCTGCTACTAGTTTTCCAGCCATAATCGGATTAGCGGAGATGGGTTGACTAGGGCCTACACCATATCGAACAACTTCTCCAGAACTGCGTAATCCCTTCAGTGTTCGTTTTCCCACTTTATCAGTCCAACCTGGAATTTCGAAAGTCAGGTTTAGCTACAATCCCGTTTTGCTTCATCTGTTCTCTTTGCTATTCGTCTAAACTCAATCCCTGTTAATTTATTGAACTATAATGCTGAGTTACAAAATGTGTTGCGTTAATCCTTGAGAGTATCTTAAGGTGATCTCGGACTCGAAGCCATTGGCATTCTTGCTCCTGTCCTACGAGGCACGATGTCCACCACTGTTTCAGGCTGGTCTCGATATTCTAGCAAGGTACGCTCAATATGAGAGTAATTCTGAACTACACACTGCCATAAAATCATTCAGACAGAAAGCATGTGACGAGATAGTGGAAGTTCTTCTGGAAAGAAGAAACGTTATAGATGCCACACGGTAATAGAGTGGGTTCGACACCAAGTTCCAGTATGGTTTGGTTCTTGTCGTTAACTGCATTCATTTGAGATATCTGAACGCACAGCAGTTGGATACCAATAGCTGGAAGTTGCTTGATACAGCTACGAACCAGAATCGTGTCATTCAGTATGCTGTACTAGCGGATCTGATCGGTCGAAAAGACAAAGGTGAGGAAGCTATTAATCTGGAGTTACGTGATTATCTTTTTAGAAACAAAATTTCCCTCTAACTCTTTCGTTACGACGTTGATTTCTCGCCTGACACGCGCTGCGGTCGGAGTGCAGCGTGGCACATTATCATCACAATATCTCCTTTTCGGAAGAACACGGTTTTCTTGTTGATACTTCATTATTCAACAAATTGTGTTGTTTACATCACTTTACCACTTTACCTGACCCGTTGCACAGTTTTTTATTTCACTGTGCAAGATCGTTACTTCTAGCATTCAACTCGTTTCTCGTCTTCTTCATGAGCATCTCAGAATAGTGGTGAAGCACGTCACCGTGCAATTTCAGAGGACAGCCAGACTGGGGCTTTCGTAGGGCGTTATTTATTAATGCTGGAGGTGTTGTGGTGGATTGAAAATCAACTCCGCGCCTTGCATCACAACCACCGGGCCACGCTCTCTCCGCCGTGTTTTTTATACTAGAGAAGAGCCTTTGTGGAATTCTCATTTGTGATGGTCATCACTTAATGATGGTTGTATCCCTATGCAACCTCGAAATACCAAAAAAATCCCCATACTCCCATTGCGAAGCTTCAATGAAACAACCGGCACGCGGCTCGGCTTTCGATAGATCACATATTGATCACGTCGTCTCGAAGGGTTAACTGAGTTGTTGTGCGATTTCTTAACGTCTATCTGTGACTTACCGCGAACAGAATTCTTAGGTTGAGCAATAAGTTCTGGGAAATTTCTTAAAGTCCATTTTGTGACATCTTCGTGTCCTTTTTTGCTGCTAGTTTTGTGTATATTTATCTAGTCGTTAATTTCAATTCCAAAATGCCTGTTGAGCGGTATGAATTGCGTACGTTGATCAGTTATTCTTGGAGAAAAGGTTCAAAGATTCTCAAAGTTGTCGATGAGATTGATGAGTGTGAAGGTGCTGGCTGTACGGTGACAAAATCGACTGTGGGCAGATAGATGGTTCAAGCGACCTAAAGAGAACAGTTTTGATTACGAAGACATGTCTCATTCTGGCCGGGCCCGAACTGGATTAAAGTAACTTGCAAGCTGCTTTGGATGCCGGGCCTTCGTCGAGCACTCGTGATTTAGCTGAAGAGTTTGATGTTTCGCAGCCGATCGTTGTCAACAAGTTGCATTACTTTAACTTCGTCCACGAGAAGCCTTGCCATCCGCACGAGCTTTATCTGATTATGGCCTCTTTGGAGTCAATACAACACTTTTTGCATGGCCGACATGTCAAAAGTTTTTCGATTGAAAGGAGCCGGAATGGTACTTTGGGCTGATTCGGGATCTTACAAAACGATGGCAGAAATTCGTGGACAGTTGTGTTCTATACTTTGTAGAATAATTATGGCTAATTCGGTGTTATTTGAGCCTGAATTCTAAATTCAAAAGCTTCTCAGGACTTTCTGCTTAGCCCAAATATCACGAAAATGAAGCTGATGGAGAATTTCTGTCGTGGCACTTCTTACTACCATTGGTTTCTATAGAAAATTCCCAAATAGTTCATATTGTTTCGTTTAAATACTGATATCCAGAGAGCATGTCGATGTTGGAAGGTGAACTCAGCAAATTATACACTGAAGAGGAGATCAAAAATGCTACTGATGAGGAGTCGAAAGCGATATAGTAGCTCATTTTGAAATTCCGTTCAAAAAAGAAATGTGTTTATTACAAGATAGTCGTCATAGATTTATTTATAAGAAATTTTTCCAGCCCATTTTTCCTTGGTATTCTCTTTACTCAACTGTATTAAGAATGATACCTCAGAATGGTGCTATTCTATACTTAATTATACCTTTGTTATGCTTTCATACATAAGAAATCCCTTCTTTGAAAGAGCCTAGTTGCACACATCTACATAGTCTTTCTGATCTCTCAAGAATCCATGCAGATATATTGTCAACTAATCAAATCTACCACTTATCTAGAATAAAAAGTGATTTCATCTGAATGAGTGTAATCATTGTGAAAAATAACACCAGACAGGATTCTCTCTAAGTAAATGAACCATCTCCTTCTATCAACCATCGAGAGGGGTCAGTGACGTCTATAGAAAAACGATGAAGCTCTCAGTGTTGATCCATACAGAGAAGATGGATTTGCCCTCATTCAGCATAACTTGAGGTGACCGGACGCATATCTGCCCTCTACGACTCGAGGTGGCCTGCCCATCTAAAATTTGGTGCTGCTATCCTCCCAGACAAGTTTGATACAAATTTTATCGACCCCGGAGGGATGGAATGCTTGATGAGCCTTGGAAACGGGATCTAAACATCGACTTCGTGTATCGTAGAGCACCTCTAACTACTGCTCCACACGTGCTTTAGTAAAGACTATATTTGTGCAATGTCTTTTGTACTTTCTCGAAAAACGTCAAGAATACCATATCCTTTGTTCAAGGGCTTGAATTTTTTTTTTTGTAGAATTTAGGGCTGTTCACTAGCAGCTACTTTGTCTGCTCGATATGCCCAGCCCTCTCATATCCGAAATTCAAACGTCTGGTAGCACCGTGATCGCTTACTATTGATGTGTTCAGGAGTTCAGTTGCTTCTCCCAACACACAAGATGCAACATGTGCTCTTGCAGTGCTGCAGAAGTACCTTTGTAGCACGTTCCAAATCTCCGAAATTCCATACTATTGAAGCATTACACAGTATCGCAGGAACGAAGAATGACTCAACCCAGTGTTGAGAAGAATCTTTACGAGAATTGGAATTTTTTCGAGAGCATCGGAACAAAGAGAGAAGGTAGACAAAAGCACTTCTTCCCACTTTCTACTTCGCTATTAGTCCTTCTTTGACTGGCCTTTTCGGGACCATGGACTCAACCCTCTGCTTTTTTAACCCCGAGTGCCCCATTGTTGAGCGCAACACGCGCCAGTAGACGCCATTGTTAGACACAACACGCTGGGGATAGAGACGCAGAGGGTTGGGTCCATGGCCCCTCGAAAAGGCCAGGCAGATTAGGGCTAACAGCGGAGTAGAAAATGGGAACAAGTGTTTTGTCTATATTCTTTCTTTCTTTCGATGCACTCGTAAGCTTTGCTTCTTGTAAAGATTTTTTGGGTTAAGTCCATACTTCGGTCAGACATTCCGACCCGGGCATGCACGGCATCAAGCTTCTGATTGCGATTGCGGTGTAAGAGAGACCAAAACCTTGTAACATTCCTACTAGCATCATTTTGTGTCAGCACGCACTTAGTCCAGTTTTGGAAATCGGTATAATGATATCGGGTGGACGTCGTTCTTTGTGGCTAATTCCTAGTATTGCGAAATGGATGATAACCGAGTGACCCATACTTTTCATCGTCTTTTTGAACGCGAATCCTTACTTATGTTTGGGAGACGGGTGGCGCAGCGGTAATGATTTCGTACCTCATAAATATTGCCCACCTCGTTTCGGCCTCAACATGCCTCTCGTTTCTTCATGATCGAGAAACTGTTACGATATTTGTTTGGAAACAATACACTGCGTGCGAAGTACGTGGGGCCGTACTATTAGGTCGGCAAAAATTTTCCGGACTTTTTCATCTTCGTTGATTATCTTTCATGCACTTTGCTTTGCAGTTTTTGCTTCTGCTGTGGTTTAGAAGTGCTTCTTGTGGTTATTTTGATATAACACACTCATACATTTGTTTTGAGATGAAATCGTCAGGAGAGCAAAAACGACTGTTGGTGCCATACGCGTATCATTTGGGTTCAAGTAGAGCTACTCCTCTGGCACGTAACGATACTCGTGTGGCATCAACAACTGTTCTTGTTCTCCGGATAATTCCTTGTTAAAACAAACGTTTGAGTTTTTTTTTATCAAAATAACCACAAGAGGCTGCTCTAAACGATAGTAAAAACAAAAGCGTATGCATGAAAACTAATCAACAAAAACGAAAAAGTCCGGAAAATTTTGCTAACCCACTGGTACCTCCCCACTTACTTCGCAAGCAGTGGATCGTTTCGAAGCAAATCTCCTACCAATTTCCCGATCACGAAGGATGAGAGGCATACTGAGCCCGAAAACGAGTGGCATGTACGACACCATTCCCGCTACGCTGCTAGTCTCCTAAACATGAATAAGGATTCGCGTCCAAATGGACCTTAGAAAGTATGGATCACTCGCTTATCATCGTTTTCAGCCAAGCTCACAAGTCGAGAGTACATGCGAAAAGTTCAAAGATCTTTGTGGGTGATGGATGTGTAAGAAACAGGTGGAATGTAAGTGCTGAGATACGGCAAAGTTGTCTAGACAAGTCAGGTTGTTTGAAGTGAAACAGAAGAAAACTGTGGTGGAAAATTGTTTAATTTGATCATTTCTTTCTCTGAAACATTATTTCTTATTCAAACAAAATCTTCACTTCTCTCTTCGGTGATAGCTGTTAAATGTAGGTTCCGAAAAAACATTCCACACCGCCATGTCATGAGATCAAGAGTTCTCTTCGAAAACCTATTTCGATCACTAGTCGGCAAACTTCCATTCTTGCCTACACAACGGACACTGTGGCTTAGGAGTATTCTGAGCATCGGTCCATTTCACAATACAGTGCATATGAAACGGATGTTTGCATTGACCGAGTACCTAGAAAAAGCCACGAAAAAAAGCTTTCACATACGGTGTGAATCAGTAAAAGTTTTATATGCAACAATATCGAGTGAGAGCATTTCAAGCCTTTCATGAGGTCTGTTACGACACTTATACAGTGCAATATACGTGATGATTCGCCCTTACAGCCTCGTCAGTTGCACGGTGTCTCCCGTCCACGCCAATCGTTCTCAGAGGAGAACCCCTTTGCATAGAGGTATTGTTGACGATTATGTTACAGCGCGTGTAAACTATTACAATTAAAATACGAGCCCTGAGCAATCGATTGTTAATTGCTGCAATGTCCTGTGATCATGTCACTGGACAAGCTGTGATATGTTTACTAGTTGCTGAAGTGAATTTTTACTCTATACGAGAGGTAACATATTCGTTAACGATTTCTTTATGCAAAGGGATTTTCCCCCGAGAGGGATTGGCTTAGACGAGGGGCAATGACCAAGTGACAAGGCTGTAAGGCCGAAACACGTGTATTGCACTGCATAAGTGTCATAACAGATCACATGAAAGGCTCAAGATATGCTGTGAGGATGTATTTATATCAAGGGGGGTTTTGAAAACAGTCGAATATGAAGGTAATATTGAGTGATATGCAAACTTTTTGATCTCGGACGGAAATTAAATCGAGTTTCATCCTTTCCCGGAGAGGAGAGTGTATGAGCCTCTCGTTCTGACATCACTCCCCTCCAAGAAGGGTGAGACATGGGTTCAGCTCCTCCCGAGGCGCAGAGTTCTTCATATCACTTAACATTATGGTATATATATATATATATATGCATATACGCATAAATATATGTGTATATACATACATATATATACATGTATATATATGAATATATATATAGTCATAACAACATGATACTAAAAGCAGTAAAAATAAGAGGAAAATCTAATATTCACTAATTATAGGAACGTTAGGTCAATAATTCACAATATCGACATTTTCGACTCACTAGAGGGCATTCGTCGCCTGGACATTTACACTGATTACAACATGCTTCGAAAGCCATTCGACATATTCCGCATGTATCATCGCCGCCTTCTATCCATTTCCACTCGGCAGTAACCTGGCAAGGGTATAGTTAGACATCTTCAAACAGATCTGCATCTTTACGAGAAGCTTGATCGAATATCAAGAGCTTAGGAGCTTTTGGCGTTGATCAGTGACTGTTGGAGGGGACAAGAATTTGTCTTCGTCTAGCATAGTTTGAGGTGACTACATGCATGGAGTCTAGGAGGACTTGTGGTGACCTACTGGTGCATAAAATTAGTGCTGCTATCCTTCGAGACAAGTTTAACACCAATTCGCCAACCCCAACGGGAATGAAGGGCGTGTGAGCCTTGAGCGCCATCAATCCATCACACAGCGACTGATCGACCACGTGTGAATCGCAGAGCACCTCAATCGCAGAGCATTGCGCCATACGCGCTCTGTAGAATACTATTAAGTCTTCTGTGGTTCTCGGCCGTGTACAACCTAAATGAGGTAGCAGCTTACCCACATAGAATCTATCACATATTTGAAAGCTTACAGAAAAGCAAACTGATGCCAAGAACTGGCATGGCGATGGCCCCTGTTAGAACCCAGTTTTTGAAACGCAACTCTGCTTTTCCCGTCTCAGTTAATGCCGGCAGGTGACCGCATTTGTTGACTGTCTGTATAGTTTCCATCTCAATTTGAACAATCGTTCACGACAAACAATATCAGAGATTCAACAATGAAATTTGAATTGTGCCAAAGGAGCTTGCATAATTTACTGACGACGGGCAGTCCAAATGAAATCTGGCTTGTTTCATAACTATTAGGACTCATAAGTTCTCGTCCTAGAACAATAAACACCATATTTATTGACCACTGTTATTAAAATTCCTAAACAACACTATTTGAAGCAGGCGCCCTCGAGCTTGAACACCCATTTGCCATCAAACACAGGCAACGAATCAATACCTCTTAGTACAGAAATTTGTCGGCTTTTTTTTCGCTCTGGCACCAAATATGTCCATACCGCATCAAGGCCGCTCAACGAAACCTCTATTGCAGTTTGCTGCTTTACGAGTACGAATTGAGACGCGATGCACAGACTGCCTTAGAGAGCATTAAACGAGCAAACGCTCAAAGATTTCTGTCCAGGTGAACAGCCTTTCGGTTCTCTGCTGAGTTTCACGCCGGTGACACCAACTCAAAGAACTAGCTGCGTTCAGGTCGTCCATCAAACTCCGATGCATGTCGCCAAATTGACAAAGAAGAAACTCACTAAACGGGGCTGGGCATTGCTGGATCATTCGCCGTACAGTCCTGACTTTTCGCCGTCTGACTACCACCTCTTCCGGTTGCTAGGGCACTTCCTGCGCAAAGAGAAGTTTCGAGGCATCAATCATTTGCGTCGAGGATTGACAACTTTCTTGATGCTCAGGCTGATGGCGCATACTTTGAATAGCGTTGTAAGCAATTTTAATAACTTCTGATAAGTGAAATTTGGTGTTTACTGCTCTAGTGCCAAAACTTATGAGAAGACTTAATCAATTCTGACATCCTCCACGCGCCTTCGTCCTTTCTATGTTGATGCCTTATTAAGATAGAAATGAAAAACTTACACATAGTTTGTTCACTTTCACTCTCAGGCGGGTATTAGTTGGTAACTCAACAGGTGCAGCTCGTACAGCTGGAGTCGCGTTGAAATTCTGAGATTCTCAAAATAAATAGTGAACGTGATAAAAAGTAATCTTATGAATCAGTTGTATGATGCACACACACCTCGAGCTTTTCAAATCCAGCAGATCTGGAGGGTATTACGTTGCTGTAGAGGAAATCTACGGGTTTTAACACCTCCACAACAGCAGAGCGAGCGTGGCGCAGTAGTTAGACCTATCCTGTCACAACAGGTGGTCGATGGTTCAATCACGCACAATGGAACTCCAAGGTTTTCATCATTACGCGATCGGCAATTGGTACGATTTGTCTGGGAGGGTGGGAGCATTTATTTAATAGACCGCTAGGCCACCGAGAGTAATTGTAAAGGCCAGATATGCATTCAGTAACCCCAAAATTGCTTGATGAAATCAAATGCATGGCAAATCCCAGAGGGATTTTGAACGCTCAAAGTATTTAACATACCAATAAGTCGATAGACATGATCTCCAGAGAACAACTACTCAAGCTATGCTTCTAACCAAAAGTGAGACTGCGAGGTCATTCCTATGTGAAATATTAGGTTGGGGGAGTTCCGAAAAAATAATTGTAATTTTTTTGGGTGTCGGCCATTTTTTGTACTTTCGGGCTCATTTGAAAGCCCGTCTTCTTCCGCATTGATTGGTATATAATTTATCTACTTATTTCAAGATGGAGTTAACAAGCGAGCAAACTAGCTTGTTAATGGTGCACGAATGGCTGTTGGGTTCAGATGCAACGGTGGCAAGTGAACGCATCAGTCTAGCCTCACACCGTAAAATGACAAAGAAATTTTCACCTAACAGAGAGTGTTGTATACTCGACTGCTCTTTGGCTGGTATTTTTATCATATTATACCTTTATTTCGAGTGTTTTGTTAAGACCACGCTCAAATTTCGATAGATCCTTTCATTATTTTTCAGCCCGCGAGAAATGGTAATAAAAGATCGAAAGAAGACGGGTTCTGCCCGTTTGACGAGTCTGTAAGGACGAAACACGTGTATCGGGCTGTACAAGAGCCCTTACCAGACCACATGACAAGTTGGCTCAAATACTAATGAAAGGATCTATTGAAATTTGAGCGTGGTCTTAGTAAAACACTCGAAACAAAGATATGACAAAGAAATGATTGAACGATGCTGGTTGGACCGTTCTTGAATACCCCATACAGTTCGGATTTGGCTCCAAGCGACTATCATTTGTTTCGTTCAATGGAGCACTGGTTGCGCGACAAAAAGTTTGGTACCGATATTGAACTGTAAATTCGGTCATTCGTTTTCAGCAGCAAGAAATCGGAATTTTATGTTTGCGGAATCGATCTTTTGCCGGAGAAGAGAAAGGAACTGCTTGAAGTTGAAGAGGAGTACTTCGACTACTAGTTTTGTCTTTGTCAAGGTGTAATAGGTGAATAAATAAATGCTACACAAGCATTTTCTCAGAACTTTTCCCAACCTATTTGAAATGAAATCAAGTTCTCGGCATTGATCATCCGTGAAGAATGCGCCATGCATTCGTCATCTAGCATCGCCTGGGTGATTGAACGTATATCTGGCCTTTACAAAGGCTCGCGGTAGCCCATCGACCTATCTGCTCAGCGCTGCTAACGCCCCGGACAAGTCTGGTACTAATTCGTCCACCCTAGAGCAATGAGAGGCATGGTGAGCCTCAGGAGCGAGATCGAACCATCTACCACAAGCTTATCCAGAGCACTTCTGATCAATGCACTACACGGGCCCATGACAAATATAAATATAAAACAACAACGGTGGGAAAATCAAACCTTTTTCTTGAGCTCAACCATTGTTGCACCTTCTTCATCTTCCACATACGTCGATCCAGCCGATGACAGACTATAGGCCTGTAAAGAGATCCCATGAATATTTTAGTTCAACAACCCTTTCGGGACCGTTAACCCACGACTTCTGCATTAGAGTGGCAACTCTAGATGGTATTCTCTCCCTCCTCTACATCTCTCTACCAGCACGCCATTACTAGACGCAGCACGCTGGGGCCAGAGATGAACAGGAAGTGGAGCAGGTCGTTGCGTGGATCCATGGTTGGGAAAAGAATAATTGAAGTGGACTTCTCAGGAGCTGAATAGAATCTATAGATAATTCAACCTTATCTCATCAGCCCTAAGAAAAAATATGGTGAAACTATGACTGCATAGAACGTGGCAGAGAATTTTGATCCCGCTAAGGGCTGCCACACTAGATTCAAATTAACTGAAGTAGTAAAACTGGCAGTGACGTGTATAGAGTGTACGGTTTTGACATGGAGATACTCTTTTTCCTGCATACCCGAAAATGCTTAGCGATATGCGAAACTTCCGATCCCACGTGAAGGAAGTTGAATCGTGTTTCACTCATACACGTGCTACCACTACACTATCGAGGCCACCGTTCTGTTATAAGAGCCCTAATGTAGAGAATTTTCATAAAATTTTCCTCTTTCTCACACATAGGTTTGTCACCAACCCGTACGCGAAGAATGGGTAGAGAACCTAGCAAGAGTAGGATGTGGGAGACAAAGGAAATGGCGACTCTGCTCTGCATGAAATTGTATATTAACTACTTAACCCGAGAAGAATAGCGGTGTCTTCTGCTCGAATACTCCTGCTCGAAATTTACCACAAAAATCCTTAGGTGCGCATAAGGACAAATTTCATGAACAAATTGGCTGCTAAGTCCTGTGTGGATTCTCGATCAGCCCTTATGGGCTATTTCTCTCTCTCTCTCTCTTTATTGTTAGTAGGGTTAGATATTAAATTTGGAAAATTAAACACCATGTGACTTCTCTCCACAAATGCCTGTTCAAGGGTCTACTCGCAGAAATTTCGATGACATCACTAAGGCCGTCAATAACGAGGTGGATCATTACCAGGTCTATCATTTGTCTTAAACGACCCTCCATCACATGTCCCAATCTCACCACTTCCTGCATTCGTTTCCTTCCGCTCACCCTCCTCAAAGGTCAAACATCTCACGAGCTCGTTCGGCTGTTGCTCGAGGAGTTCGTATTCGTCATGAATATTCCAGAATGCTATGGGGACAATCCTCATTTTTATTTGAGGATTGAACCAGCATCTTGTTCTGCGGTACACTATAGCACTAAACACTGCGCTACCTAGCTCCCAGGTCTTCTTCTTTCGATAATTTATCAGTAGACCGCTCTGCGAACGAAAAACGTTGATTCCTTTTACAAAAGAATATTGATAGACAGTTAGGATGAAAATGCACATGCATTTTCTTAGTTCTTTCGGGACCGTGGACGCACCTTCTCTTCATCTCTAGGCCCCAGCGTGGCCATTGTACGGCCTGCACCACCTCCTCTACACCTCTAACCCCAGCGTAGAACGCTGGACGGTCTGCTCCACCTCCTCTGCTTCTCTAACCCCCAGAGTGAGGACGCACTCAATGAAGTATTGTATTATTCAAGTGCATTACTAAAGTTATTTTCGTTCTAATAAACATAATATATTTACATATATAACATAGGAAAATAACAGCAATAATACAATTTTAGCAATACAATGACCCATTCAGTGATTCCCCACCTGAGGGTTAGAGATGCAGAGGAGATGGGTTCACGGTCCCGAAAGGGTTTTAAGATTTCAACGCTGTTTTCACCTTGTTATCAAGTCTAAATGATGGAAAAAAAGAGAAAGACAACTTAGTGACATGATCATCATCCTCTTCGAGAGTTACATCCATCGTACGATTTGCTGCGGTAGTTGGTGTGGAATTGATTTGCTGACCATTTTCGTCAGCAACTACATCGATATCCATATCGTCATCCATTTAGAGATGTATCTGTAAATAAAAGAGCAACATTTAGAATGTGTGATATGTTCGGCAGTATCGGACGGTACAGTGATTACGATCCATAGCGCTGCTAGAGTAAATAACAAACACATTGTTCCTGGTGATGGCCTCGATGGAGCAGTAAAAGCGCACGCGTCCCGTACCTGAGACATGGCGTCTTTTCTTCGTTTGATCTACCGACTTGACCTCGGCAGCACTATAAAAAGGCCCAGACAATCCACCGAGTCATTCGATTGTTCACATACAACCTACATTCCGGCTCTGAGGAAGGCCGTGTCGCCAACAGATCAGCCGCGGAATGACTATTACTACGACTAGCAGATCCATGTTACAAGAACTATCACCAATTTCACGTCTGCCAGGCACGATAAGTCTTTGAAATTTACATATGTTATTTGAATTATTCAAGTGAACCGCATTTATCAAGGGGCGGAGCAGCGCAGTGGTTAGTGATGCAGTTCGTCAGGAATCGATGTGGTAAGCTCTGCGCTGGTTCGACACCCTCTTCAAGGTAATCAACGGACGCCTCAGTGAACGCTTTAGCCCGGATATCTGCAGCATTGCGAGAAGGATCATCTCGAGGAGTATTCTACGACATTCACAGAGAGGATGAAACTCTCAAGTAGTAGTGGAGATTACACGTGAATTGGTCGAAGACCTTCGTGTAGGACGGGAAGGAAAGAAACGAGTCGAATCCATTGGGTGCCGGTATCCGCACAGTAACTGAGGTCCTTTCTGATTATGAGCCGACAAATGAAAAACCGACCTCATTCGCTGAAGCGGAACTTTTCATAGAAGTGCTAGTAAGTATTCAAAAGCTTAAATTTCTGGCTAGAGCCCCTCATGGCCGGTTTTTCAGAACACCCTTTTATACCGCCGTAAAACCCCAAATAAAATGATGTTTCACAAAACCATGTGCTTTTCTTTCTTATCTCGCTTATATCTCGCTGGACAAAATTCCTTCCTCACACAGCTAGTAGTCATTCGATAGCACAAGTTTCGAGGATCTCAAAAATATGTTTGCTTTTTGTAGAAGCCCTTTTGATAGCGCTCTATGAGAAAGAAAATATCTGTGCTTTGAACCCCGCTGGACACAGCTTTTTCTCTAAGCTATTAGTAAACATCTAATGTCGTAAGTTCCAGTGATTCCTGTGTTGTACTAATTTTCAGGAAATACCGTTTACTAGGGAAGATTAATCGACTTTTACATTTTCGACGACCTTGTTTACCGGCTAATTCGCGGGGCGGGGAGCAGGGCAGGGGCGGGGCTATCGATCGCGTTTGAAATATTGTTATTTGAGTTTTTTGTTCTCCCGCATCGACAGAAACTCCAGATAAAGACATATAGTTCTGTTACTGCGGAAAATTATCTACACACTGATATGCTTTTGGTGCTTCCAGCGAATTATACGCGTATAAAAATGAAGGCGCACGGCGGCTATGAAACATAAATCTTTTTGAACGCTACGCCGACATTTAGGAGTGTTGTGAAAACCGGCAACGTGATGCTGTAAAACCAAGTCTCAGCTTCCGAATGGTTCCAAACACTCTTATGAAAAGTTCCTCTCCAGCGGGTGAGGTCGGCATCTCATCTGCCCCCTTATGATCTGAAAGAACCTTACATGATACCTGAACGGCCCTTCTTCAATGGTAAAGCAAATCCCAGCAAAGAAAACCGTCCTGGCTTAGTTCTTTTGTTCCATGGAGTTCCGAGGTAAGTCTAGGCGGAGCTTCCTCAAGTCGTCACCACATTAGAGCAGTCGCCGGCCCTGTCGATCAGAAGGAGATTACCACGCTGGGACCAGCACCTAGCAAGACGGTGGTCATTCCTCGTGCCGTCCGTCTACTGTTGGCTGGCCTTTCCGAGTGGGGACGTCGGACTCGTTCTCAGCTTGGATGACCCTGCTGGGAGTTGAACCCCGCTGTACTTCGCAGTCCAACACCCGAGAACACCTCTCAGCCATTTCTTACTTATTTTTTGAGTGATCTACTCGCTGCAGCAAAGCGAGACTCAAGCGTTGAAAGCTGTTAGATATGAAAAAAACGAAAGCGAAAACGCCACAAGCAGTTTTTTACTCTGCAGAAAGAGCACATCAACAACAATAACAACAATGACGTCATCATTTTGGACTGGTAAACAACATAGATGCGACAGATAAACAACGCAGATAAATGATCTAGTAAAATGTTCCGGCCCGATTCTCCTGAAGAGGAATATCGCGCTCTAATGCGAACGCAGAACTTGGAACACGGCGAAATTTTTCCTCTCATCCTCCCTTCAACCTTTCCTCATCCTCCGTTCATCCCATCGTTTTCATCCTTCGTTCATTCCATGCTTCTTCGTCCTTCTGACTCCAGTTACTACTTAATTATTTTCATTTCATAATCGATCCTCAGAGCGCATGTGGCGCAGTGGTTAGAGGTGCCCTGCGTCGCACACCGAGGTCAATGATTCGATCTCGCGCTCATGGCCCACCAAGCCATCCATCCCTCCGGGGTCGGTAAATTGGTACCAGGCAGGTCTCAGACGTGTCTGGGAGGATAAGCAGCACTGACTCGGTTCAGCGGGAGGCCACCGCGAGTCATTGTAAAGGCCAGATGTGCATTCAGTCACCTGAAACGAAGTTAAAAATTGAAGTCGAATGCATGGCGCATCCCTCAGGGATTGATCAACGCCAAGAGCTTTATCCTTTTATCCTTTTAATCGGTCGTTTGGTCTTTTTCTTGGTGAACAAAGGCAACGTTGTTAGTAGGAGAATTTACTAAGGGCCAGTGGCCGAGTGGCTAGTGATGCACGGTGCAGGTTTGATCCCCACCAAGAACTATCCGCCAATGGTATTAACGATACTGTGATACGACCTATCAAGTGAAACAGTGAATGGAGAAAGTTTTTTAAAAATAGAGATTAGGGTGTCCCGTGGCCGAGTGGTTATGATGCTAGTCACGGCGCGCGTGGGAGCCGAGCTCCAATCCCCAACTCTCTCCGGCGGTCAATAAGAACGTCTTATGGAGCGCCACGGCCAGGCTATCCGCGCGATTGCAAGCTTAACCAGTATTCTACGACGTTCAGGAAGGAGACGAACAGCGTTTTGAATGCTAGAAGTGCTGGGATCGGCAAAGTGGAAAAGAATAACTTTGGAAAACGGATCAAATAAAGTGGCTAAAATTCTACACTCTTGACAACCTCACATCCGCTCATCAGTGCTAGAAAAAGCTCTGAAAAATACTTCTTTCTGTGCCCAGCTTAGTATCTAATGGTGCGAAAGTAATTGCGGTTCCTAAGATTACCATCATTAATTGAAACCGCAATTATTTTGCACCAGCCGAATAGATAGTGTTTCCTCGGAGTTAATCGTTTCTTCCATTTTTTCTTGAGAAACTTTTGTGGGTTAGTTGAGTTGCAACAGTTCCTTTTCCATGTTGTCTATAATTTTCTTTTTTTTCTATCCACGAAATATTTCAGGTGCATAAGATGTCGTCTTCAGGATCGACGATAGATACGACAGAATGGAAATGTGTCGTAAATCGGATTATAGCCTCATGGGGTGGCTACCAGCTAGGTGTGGATTTCGGTTCTGGTGGTTCGGAAACCCTTGCAAAAGATGAGGTTTGTCATTTCTCACTTGCTAACCCTTTCGGGGCAGTGTGCATTTTCGATGCTGATGTCCAGCCACGGACAGTTTACGAAGAATGGCACATCTTTCTCTGCTCGCATAATAAGCTACTGGCACTAATATGGTGAAATATAGGTTCTAGAGGGGTTTTCATGGTCATCAAACGATGGAATCTCACAAGGAGACTGACTAGAGTCAACTTTTTTTGCCTATGTAATTCTGGGCAGCGATCATGTCCTTTCAACTACTGGGATTCCTGAGTTAAAGCTTCTAGATTTCTTGCACCACAGTCAAAATTCTTTAATGAAGTGGTAAACTACTTTATCACGAAGCTGCACTCTTAATCTCTTTTGATAGCGTCATCTCTACCGCAGTGAGGATAAAACTACGATAAGCCCCATAAATCTCTGAAAAATTCCCATTAAACCTCCCAAAGAAGAGAGTCTTTAATGCATAAATCTTGAGATTCTTTCTATAGCATTGATGTTAACCTACATTTCAAGCTTAGATTGAACATGCGCAGTAGTTCTAGATAGTTTTCAGTTAAAGTTTAGTCTTTTTAGCTCGCCCTTTTCAGATAAGCCGTTATTTGGCCCTATCTCTTGCAAATGTTTTAGTGGTTCAAAGACATCTTGGCCGAGTACATTGCAACAACGAAAGGCCTAAAGACTGACGATTTGGAGGATTGGCTCACTAATATTTTGTACACGGAGTTTAACCTTATTCTGGAAGACGACAGTGTCTATCCAACATCTCTGATTCTTATGGAGGCGTTCCAGTAAGTGCTTCATGTTTATTCAGTCTACAGTGGTTTTTGTTAAATCTTTGAGCTCATTTTTGTAGGTATTTAAAGCAAAATAAGCACAAAGATCTTGATCGTTTGTTAGAAGGCCTTCCGTCCGTTGAATCTGTTCGTGAGGTAACTAAAGTTACTATCTTCTTAACCTTGCAAAATTGTAATTTAGTGCTTTTCTAACAGATTAATTTTTATATCCTGGACCCATGGATACTAGGTGCTGTTCATAACTCCCGACCCCAGGTGGAATTGAACTCGCGCTTAACCCATGCCAGTCGCTCGCGTGCTACCGCTACGCCACAGGGGCCACTGATGTGCTGCCACTTGTTTTTCGATATAAGGCATCATAGCTCTGAGCAACCGACCGTCAACGGTTTGGTTACGTAAGCATATATCGGCATTAAGCCCAGTTCTGACAGCCATTGGTAGTATGAAAGTTTGTGTAAATCTTCATTTGCTATTTTAGAAGAGTTCTGTCATCTTAGAGCAGTAGTGTAGACGCCCCCGATACGGGTGAAACGCGGGTTCAGTTTCCGCCTGAAGTCTCGATTTGCATATCACTTGGTATCCTCGCGTTTCACTATAACCTTCAGAGCGGAATCAAAATCACACCTACCTCAAAATATTGAAACATCATTGAAAGAACGGAATAAGACTATCGTAGAATTTGTTAACAACTCAATATCATATATGCATAGTTCTCGTTTACTGGTAGGTCAGGAGCAGCAGTATAAAAGTTCGGACCAAAATCTGTTTTGATTTTCGCAAGAACTTGCCTATTGCTGTAATATTCCATGGTGGTTGGGGTAGCGAGAGATCATAAGTTGCGGACAATCTTAGGAATTCATAGGTTTATCTGTATTTCTTTGTAGGCAAACAAAATGAGCGTTCCGGTGTGCGTAGAAGACGAAGAAATGTGTATGGACGACATTGATGAAAGTGTTGAAATTAACGATGGTCAGTATTTATATATGACACAAAACTCCCGATACTTAGTGGGGTTATTGCATTTGTTACCAAAAAAATGACCTCTTTCTTGTTTAAGCCCTAATATCTGAGCTTACATTGGACTTTTTATCGAGGTCGAAGCTATTAGAGCAAGCCATCTTTCCCTCTTTTATCCTACTTCGTAGAATAAAATTTTTGGAGGCACCTGAATGAATTGGGTTTGTTGATTTAACGTCGTTAACACTTAAATAAGTAAACATTGTAGAGCAAGACGAGATTGCCTCCCCACTCCCAGTCTGTCGCTAATGTCTATGTATCTGTCCATAGCTACGTTAAAGTTTGACAATTGTATATTTAGTACTTCATTCCTGATATATTCGAAATTCAAACATTGACAACTGTTCTGTTTGTATGAGTGTTTTCTTAAGATCATGCTCAAAACCAAGTATATCTCATAACTATCATCTAAGCCAACATATCATGTGGTCTGTTATGGGTTCTTGCGCAGCCCTATACACGTGTTTCGGCCCTGCAGCCTTAGCTGGGCAGGCCCTTCGTCTTTAGCCAATCCTCTTGGGCACCCTTACATCCCTATAAAGAGTCACCGACGACGAACGATTTATACAATCGCCGTTAAGTGAAAAATGTCTGGTTCGGCAATTTCGACACTCGATTGCTCTTGACTGATATTTTTGAAATATTATACCGCTTGTTTCGAATGTTTTCTCAAGACTACGCTCAAAATTGAGTACATCTCATAATTGATCTATAACATCCACAGTTTTTAAAACCTCGCAGTAGAACGTTAAATATAATTTTTAAGAATGTTTGAAGCCTTAGCGAGGTTGGTGTGCCAGAGTTATACACGCTTGTTTCGGAGGTCTCACACCTTCTCGTAAGTGGCCCACGCCCCACATTAATCCTTGCACTGTAGGAAGGGGAGACGTACGTGGTGACAGCACGACGTACAGTGACACTGTGCTATCACCAATTTTAGGTCGGTGGATCGCGACTGATAGATTCAAATTGATCCATAGCATCGACTGTTTTTTGAAAGGAGTGTTTATATTTTAAAATTCTCGCATATTGATTCTATGAAAATAAAAATTACATCTCATAATTATCATTTGAGCCAGCATGTCATGTGATCTGTTATGGGCTATAGTATAGCCCGATTGCTAAGCAAAAGGCTGACGAGGTTGCAAGACGGAAATACATTATATATTTGATGTATTTATGCCTGTCTCATGAAAACCCTCGAAAGAAGGTGTATAATAACTCAAGAATATTAGCCAAGAGCAATCGAGTGAAGAAATTGCCGATCTAGTAATTTTCACCTGACGGCGATTGTGTATATCGTTCGTCGTCGCCTACTACTTATAGGGGGATATAGGAGCGTCCGAGAAGATTGACAGTTGTGATATTTTTTGATATAACTACTTATTCGCTTCAAGAGATTGTTCAAATCCTCAATTATGAGGTTGATATGCTTCCAGCTGCTCAAATTTTCTTCTTATCAAAAAAGTTTCTCAGTTGTCAGATAACAAGTTTTGGCGCAAATGTTATAACCTATCTAGGAATTGATGCTCGTTGCAAATCCTTCACATGTGATATAAAATAACTGGGGTGCGTGTGGCGCACTAATTAGAGGTGTCCAGTGACACACTCATGGTCACTGATTCGGTCTCCCACTCAAGGCTCACCAAGCCTTTCATCCCTCTGAGGTCGGCGAACTGGTACTAGATTTTTCTAGGGCAGCAGCACTGACTTGGGACATCGGTAAACCACCACGAGTCATTGTGAAATGTAACGGTGAGGTTTGCATTCAATATTCTTCAGAGATGCTACAAATGGAGTCGATTGCATAGCGCATCCTTCAGGGGTCTCTCGTGATCTAAAGCTTAATCTCTTATCCTATTTTCTTGTATAACCACAATCTATGGATTTCTAGGTCTATCTGTCTACGTCGTCGAAACAAAAACTTGGAACTAAATGGAAGTTTTGAGCATCGAAACTTTTATATTTGATTAATTAACTTTTTTTAAATGTTGTCATATGTCACGAAATAATGTTTTGTCTTTGAATATACATCTTTCGGTAATGAAAATATGTCTTTCAAGCTCGGGAGTGGGAAATAGGTTTGAAGAGAGAAATTACTTATAACTGAGTAAGTGATGAACACATTTTTTAGGTTAAGAGGTGCTGTTCCACATTTGATTTTGTCTACGAGTAAAAGTCTATTTTAGAAATGGAAGACGATCAATCATTAAGAAAGGATAGAGGCCCTCGTATAGTGACTGACGAAGAAGGATGGACTACCATTTTGAGGAAATGACTTGCTCGTACGTGAAATTTTTTGAGAATATCATTGTAGAGGATTTGAGGATTTATTTGCTGAAATCTTATTATGTAGAGTTTGAGAATTTCTTTCATCTCATCTAATCCCGTTTAAGAAAGTCAATTTTAGCTTATTTTTGGTGAATGTGTTAATTTTTATTTTTTGTCAATACATCTCTTGTCATTTCAGTGGCAGATTATCAAGGAGCGTCATTTTCTCTATTTTAATACTCATCTTTTTCCCCTTTTCTCAATAGAAGATGAGCTCTTAAGCCGATAGTTTTTTTTTTTAATCAGTATGAAAACCCAATCATGCGTCTGTCATCAGACGAATACGTTCACAGTGTACTTTAGTGCTGCTTTTACTAGCCCGTACTTCGTCACTTAGCAACCTGAACGTCTGACCGTCTCAGGCAGACATCGATCTTTTTTTTTTTTCATTAGTCGTGTCTGTAGTGAACCACCCACATTGCTTTGTAGCTGATCTGACTAGTCCGCTGTTGTTCCCTATAGGTACCACTCATTGGAGGATTGTGAATTGTATCCACCTTTTATGTTTTCGTTTTTGTTTTGAGACGAATACTGATCGTACCCTCGCTGTTATGACTGGATAGAAGCAGGTCTCTACTGATTGACTTGCCAGTTATTCAAAATGTAATATGTTGGTTTTTGTTATGTTAAGAGGAGTTTTTGTTGAGATGCTTTTGTTGTTATCCTCATATTGCGAGAGTTTTGTCATTTACTGCGTGTTCCAACTAAATTTTTTCCTTTTTTTGCCGCTTTTCATTGGTCTTCAACGTCGTCTCCAGCGTCGTATCTTTCGCAAGTGTTTGTAAAAAAAGAACCATTTGCTACTTTTTCCTTCTCTTCGTTTGAATATTTTCTCTATCACGCTCAGCTACTGACGCAGTACTAGAGCTTCAAATGGAGCCATAATAGGAATGATTTGCACGTTCTTCTGAATAGAATTTGAATCTGTGATAACTTAAAGTTCTAGATATTTTTCTTATGTCTCCATTTCTTCCAGGTGCAAGGTTTGAAGTGACGAGTTTTGAATTGTTTGTGTGTTTGACTCTTTCGCTACGGCGCTCGTATTCGGCTGGTGGGTGATTCGGACGGCTATGAAGAGCTGCCGGCAAAAGATAGTACTAGCTCTTTATATCACTTATTTCGTAGTATTAACGTAGTGTACATATGCTCTGTGACAGCCGTAAGTCATGCAGTCGACAATCGAATCACTCTGAAAAAAAAAACACGATTTTTCAGCTGTACGTTGATTAGAAGAAAGTCTTCGTCTATTCCTCCATATAACGGCGGATCCCCGAAGAACCGACTGAACTCAAGGACATCGTGCAACTGGCAACGCCGTAAGGTCGAATACGTGACTTGCATTATATAAGTGCCTATAACGGACCTCATGAAAGGCTCAAAATATGTTATCAGAGTATTTAGACCTAGTGATTTATTGGGTGCTCAATCGCTTTTTATTGCTGATAGAGACAGTCATCATAAGCCGTCAGGACAGCAACGCTCGCCCATCGGTTTCACTGCTCGCCGTAGTGGAAGGGTTAACGTACTTTTCTTTTTTGAAGAGACACTGATGTCAAGATTGTAAGAGCATCAGATGTCAGTAAGGTGTACTATTAAGATCGACATAACTGATCACTTCAGGAAGGGACGGGTTAATTGGGATGATTAGTAGTTAGTGGATTAAGAGGATGTACCTTAAATTTGTCGAACGTTGAGTTTTCCCTAGTTGCTAATTGGATCATCTATATAGTTTTTTACTCTGTTGGCTTCTATCCTATCTATTATCTTCAATATTATCTATCCCTCGATCTTATTATTTTCTCATCTTTTTAGCTCTTCTATTTCTTTTTTGTATAAGTTCTATATTACTAGATTGGAGAAAAGTCGCCCCAACACCCGCGAAAAATTCAAATTTTATATTTGTTTCGCATAGTATCGTTTACTGTTAACTCATGGGATTATCTCGGGATTATTTTCATAAGAGAACAGTTGGACTGAGTCTACGATGTATAGAAGGAAAAGTACTCAACAATGATTCGTCGAAATCACTTGCTGTTCAGCAAGACAATGCCAAACCTCACACCGTAAGAAAGACCAAGGAAAGTCCAGTCTGGGGGTTTCGTCCTCTCAATGAAATATTTCCTACTTGAACGACGATTTGAGGCATTTCGTCAAGTTGAAGAGGCATATTAGGAGTTTTTTGATTGATAACTCAAGGATTGGCATGTTTCGAGCAGATCTCGAAACTTGCAGATCGTTAACAGGAAATCGTGGATAATGATGGTCTTTACGATGGAGAATAATTATTGTTGTGTATAGTTGAATTTATTTGTAAGCTTTGAGAGGCTCAGCTGAACAGAAGCAGCTGTGCTACTGACGAGTCCTGGAGGACGGAACAGACGCCTGTCTGGCACTTATCACGCCTCACAAACGGCTAAAAACATGTTAAATCGTCATTAGACTGTTACTGTTTTGAGCGAGGCTGTAAAACGGTCGAATGAAAAGACTCATTCTACTAACCACAAGCTCGACTGCTGCTCACTGCAATGTCAGGGGATTCTATGAAACGACTTGCGGTGAATTATTATTCGGCGTCAATTTTTTCAAACGACTATAGCTTCAAGAGATCGGCTGAGCTGAAGCAAACTGCGCTACTGACCAGTCCTGGAGGACGAACAGGCGCTTGTCTAGCACTTATCAGACCTGACAAATGGCTCAAAACATATTATATCGTTAAAGGCTTTGAATTTTCAGCCTGTGTTTAGGAACTTTTCCTCATACTAATATTTATGTACCTTGCATATTGTCATTTCTGTGTGGCCTCCTTATCGACATGGATGACCAACCGCTTGTAATTGTCGTCTGCTGTCATTGGATAAAACCGTGAGCAATCTTGAGCCTGTAGACTTCTGTGCTGCTTGAACGTTCTGACGTCGTCACCACACACAGTTGCCAATTTGTTAGTACGAGAAAAGCTCATCGTCACTTGACGATGTTCTTTCACAGCAACGCTAGTGAATATCGCAGACGATATTTCGCCAACAAATAGCAGTCTCTAGTCAGGAATATATCCACCCATCTTAAATTTTAGTTGGCGCATACCTTATCCGTGATGTTTCAGCATGGGAAATGCGCACTCTCAGGTGAGGTGTAGAGTTTTATAGTGCGAAATGATATCACACTTCTTCAGGATCGATGGCACGAGTTTGATCACGAATGCCCTATGGCACAGATGTGGTCGATGGGTCGATCTTGCGCTAATGCGCATCAAACTTTACATCCTTCCTAGGGAGCGAATCAGTAGTGATTTTTTTGGAATGATAGCAGCACTGACTTGACACATCAATAAGCCACCGCGAGTCATTCTAAAGGCCACATGTGCATTTCAGCAGTTTTCCTGAGGATGCCTGATGGAGTCAAATTACATGGTTCATTACTCAGGGTTTGATCAGTGCCGACAGCTCTATGCCTCATCCTTCATCCATGTTTTCCTTCATTTCATGGGGTGGTGATGAAAAGTGAACTGTTGAACGAATTGTGCTCAAGCAGTCACGTGTTACTAATATGTTCATAGTAATATAGTTGATTATCAGCCATAAAACATATAGGTCTTTTAGTTGTCTTCTATCGACCGCTTTTTGTAGGCCCGCTCAAAATGAGTCCCAATAGGACGGAACAAGTACCTGCATGGCACAGGACTTAACAGCTGAAAACATACTATATCCTTATCAAATTATATCTTTTAATTGTTCCAAATATCAGAATTTCACGGTAGAATTGATTTTAAAAAATAAGGAGAAGGTGTGATATCCATGTTCATTAAGATAGTCTAATACTTTTATTGTAGTTATGTAAAACAAGCGCCTTCATGTTTCATTGATTAACGCATAATTATGATTCTGTACAATTCTCAGTGATGAACACGATTTAATAGTTTCGATTATTTTTGTCAAAACTTCATCATGTATATGTCCACTGTCTCGCTATATCTTGATCCATCAGCCATGGGTTTCTTTGATTCTTTTAAAGCTGCCTCTTTCGAACGTAATTCTGCTGGTTTTCTTTGCCGTGAACCGTTCTTTTGTTCAAGCATCAGTTTCGGATTCTTGACGACGGTTTCATTTCTAGCTGCTAATTGACGCTGGATCGACCTCTCGTAGTGGTTTCGAAGTTTTTTACGATAAACATTCAGCACTATCAGCTGAACTACTATTGTCAAATTCATTATTATCGCCAGTACAAGTAGACGAAACTTGGCGGTTTCACTGAAATATGAAGTCCTGTACTTAGTCGAAATCAGTGCTATGTCAGAATGTTGGTCGTCAAGGAAAGTTCTTATCATATTATCACTACAAGTATAGTGATCAGTTTATAGATGCGATAGATGCGATATTTATAGATGCGACGCGATTATGCAATCTAGTCGTCGCGCTAATCGTACTGACTGAAAGACAACAGAAATTTTGGCTAATCTAGCACTTACAGAATGATCTTGCTTTGGCGTTTGTACTCTTCCTAAATGGCGGTAGATTAGTGAATTTTCGAGTCATTTGAAATCTGGGTAGAACTAACCAGTGTCTCGTTCCTTCGTCGCTCTCGTTCTTTTTCTTCTGAAAAATAAAATTAAAATTCCTAGATCCTCATAGAAATGATTTCCGAGGGTCCATGTGTACTAAGTTCTTGTCAGGAACATATCAAAGTTACCGGTCGAGGTGTCCAATGTGGTCGATATTTGCGTCGCATTTCTTTGATGACCATTTCCATCTGAAAAAACGGTGTGTTATAGCTTATAGAAGAAGTTGGGATTTTAGACTCTCTTGGATCTATATGGGAATGATTCCTGAAGACTCAAGTAAGAAAATATTGCTGAGCACACATTTGAGTTAACGGTCGATTTCTCATTTGAAGTTAATATCTTTGTCTCATTCTTTGGGAGCAAATTTATAACCGAAAGAAAATGTGTCCTGTAATAAAACCGAAGGTGGGAGTTGAGTTTGCTTGAATCTGTATGATCTTTATGAATGTGAAAAATCCAAGAACTCCAAAATAGGAGCTGTTAGGTTAGGCATATATTTGAATTACCGGTCGATGTGTTCTCTGGAGTTAATATATGCGGCTCAATCTTTGAGGGCACTTTTTTATCTAAAGATGGAGTGTTCTAGATTGTAAAAGACGTTGCGAGTTAAATTCCTTCAGATCTACATAAAGACGGTCCCAGGTATTTAGGTGTACTAAGGTCTATTTGAGCACACATATAAATTACTGGTCGATCTCTCCTGTGGAGGTGATATCCTCGTCCTATCCTTTGCAGTCACTTTATAGCTGAGAATGATGTGTTCTGGATTGTAGAAGAAGTTGGATTTTAGCCAGGTACACGTGTAAATTTACCTGTCGATGCGTCATGTGAAGGTGATATCATCGTCACATTCTTTAGCGGCACATATTTATCTGAAAAATGTGTCCGAGATTATAGGAAAAGTTGACAGTTGAATTTGTTTTCATCTAGGTGGAGATGATTCTAGGAACTCAAGTGTAGTTACTGTTAGCTAAATATATCTATAAGATACCAGTCGATGTCTCCTGAGGAGGTGTTATTGTCGTCCTGTCCTTTGCAGTCACATCTATATCGAGATGAATGTGTTCTGGATTGTAAGAAAAGTTGGAAGTGGAATTTGTTTACATCTACATAGAGATGATTTCTAGGAATTTAGGTATAGTTACTTTTAGTTAGGTAAATGTATAAGTTTACCAGTCGATGTCTCCTGCGGAGGTGATATTATCGTCACTTTCTTTGGCGGCACATGTTTATCTGAAAAATGATGTGTCGTAGATTATAGTAGAAGTTGACAATTGAAGTTGTTTTCATCTAGGCAGAGATGATTCTAGGAACTTAATTACTGTTAGCAAAATACGACTATAGGATACCAGTCGATGTCTCTTGAGGAGGTGATATCGTCGTCCTTTCCTTTGCAGTCACAATTGTATCTGAGAAGGATGTGTTCTGGATTGCAAGAGAAGTTCGAAATGGAGAATGTTTACATCTACGTAGAGATGAAAAGTATAGTTATTGTTAGCCAGGTACACGTATAAATTTACCGGTCGATGCCTCATGTGGAGGTGATATCGTCGTCACAGTTTTTGGCGGCACATGTTTATCTGAAAGATGATGTGTCGTAGATCATAGGAGAAATTGACAGTTGAATTTGTTTTTATTTAGGCAGAGATGATTCTAGGAACTTAATTACTGTTAGCAAAATACGACTATAGGATACCAGTCGATGTCTTTTGAGGAGGTGATATCGTCGTCCTTTCCTTTGCAGTCACAATTATATCTGAGAAGGATGTGTTCTGGATTGCAAGAGAAGTCCGAAGTGGAAAATGTTTACATCTACGTAGAGATGAAAAGTATAGTTATTGTTAGCCAGGTACACGTATAAATTTACCGGTCGATGCCTCATGTGGAGGTGATATCGTCGTCACAGTTTTTGGCGGCACATGTTTATCTGAAAGATGATGTGTCCTAGATCATAGGAGAAGTTGACAGTTGAATTTGTTTTTATTTAGGCAGAGATGATTCTAGGAACTTAATTACTGTTAGCAAAATACGACTATAGGATACCAGTCGATGTCTTTTGAGGAGGTGATATCGTCGTCCTTTCCTTTGCAGTCACAATTATATCTGAGAAGGATGTGTTCTGGATTGCAAGAGAAGTTCGAAGTGGAAAATGTTTACATCTACGTAGAGATGAAAAGTATAGTTATTGTTAGCCAGGTACACGTATAAATTTACCGGTCGATGCCTCATGTGGAGGTGATATCGTCGTCACAGTTTTTGGCGGCACATGTTTATCTGAAAGATGATGTGTCCTAGATCATAGGAGAAGTTGACAGTTGAATTTGTTTTTATTTAGGCAGAGATGATTCTAGGAACTTAATTACTGTTAGCTAAATACATCTATAAGATACCAGTCGATGTCTCGTGAGAAGGTGATATCGTCGTCCTTTCCTTTGCAGTCACAATTATATCTGAGAAGGATGTGTTCTGGATTGCAAGAGAAGTTCGAAGTGGAAAATGTTTACATCTATGTAGAGATGAAAAGTATAGTTATTGTTAGCCAGGTACACGTATAAATTTACCGGTCGATGCCTCATGTGGAGGAGATATAGTCGTCACAATTTTTGGCCGCATATGGTTATCTGAAAGATCATGTGTCCTAGATTATAGGAAAAGTTGACAGTTGATTTTGTTTTCATCTAGGCAGAGGTGATTCTAGGAACTCAGTTACTGTTGTTACTGTATATATATATATATATATATATACATGTATATATATATATATACATATTATGCACACGTTTATATATATATATATTTATTTATTTATATACTTTATACCGATCGCTTTACACTCTATGTCAAGTGAAACCTTCACCTAACCTAGAGTGTTGTGCACTCGATGGCTCTTGGCTGGTACTTTTACCATAATTATACCTTTTTTTTTATCTCATCTGGGTAAACCTTCTCAACAAAGGCTGGCGATTGCTCATGATAAAAATCTGAGACTCTAGTCCGACAATCCCTCTGATACGAAAGTCGAAAACTACAGATGGCCGTGGCACAACGAATCAAACATCTAGTGTTCGCACACTTATGTCTGGTAGGCGAAAAAATATACAAGTTAAACACCTGCGCAACCAAAAACGGTGTTTATTCAAACTTTTCACGACCACATGTACCACTGATGGTACACGCGCATTTTCGTGGTTTCCCCATCGACAATGGACTTTTCATTAGACCTTAGGTAGTCATTTGATAACTGAAAAAAATTGCGGTTCTGATGGTATGCCTGACTTTTGGTAACACTTTTCCAGTGAGCTGCGGTAACAAGGAGAAAATTACGTTTTTTTTTCTTCGAAGTGCACAATGTGATTTGCATTTGTGTTTACCCGGTCTTTTCACAGAACAGAGGTTATTCACCAAGGTTCTGACTACTGTTCGATACCTTGAAAAATGGTGATTCTGAATACAAACTTAGTTTTCGGACTGATTAGCAAATGATGGTTTTTAATGCCTTTTAAAAAGAATTCTTGATGACCGGCATCGCAGTCACTGCGTAACTTTTTTTTTGGACATGCTATTTATTGATTTCCGATTTTCAGTCACTACTACAACTCTTAAGTATTGTTTATAATAAAATATATCACAACTGATGAATTTTCACCGTTATTTTCTCTGTACAATTTATTGGGACGCCGCGGCCAAATGGTTGTGATGCTCGTTGCGGCGCGCGTGGAGCAGAGCTCCACACCTCCTCCTCGCCTCTCCGGCAGTTAACAATAACGTCCTATGGATCGCCACAGCAGGGCTATCTTCGAGATTGTAAGGGGACTCGCTCAATCAGTATTCTAGACCGCTCATGAACAAGACGAAAAATCGAACTGAATAATAGAAGCAATGAGATCCTCATTATGATGACGGATCAACTAAAGTGCTAAAGAAGTAAAGTAAAAGTACAACTTATTACGATTGACGGAATGCCTAAATCACTGTGATGTAAAAAAACACTCTTTATTCAAGCCTAAACATTACGTTTGCGTCAAAAGCATATGAGTGTGTAGGAAAACTCTTGAGCTATCGAAATTTTACAAGAAACCTCATTTTTATCCAAAACGTTAGAAATAACCTCAACAAAATACCAAAAATCGCGCATCAGGGCTGTGACTTGCACTGCGCGTGGAGATTACAACTGGGGGTCCTGAAAGGGTTAAAGAGGACCCGTACATTGGACCACATTGTGTTTAATTGCATTCAACACTGCGGACTGGGATGGGGAATATTCACGGCCATTGACGGTGCGTGCATATTGTAATAGCACGAGTAGCAACATTTTCGATATTTGAAGAGGCCCAAGCTAAACGCCTGAGCCAACTGTAAACAGAAGTCAGTTTTTATCGGCATTAAGAAAGTAAAAAACAAGTCTGATCCAGCACACAAATTCAACTTGGTCTATCTGTAGCCGTGCCTTAACAAGAGAAATGTGGACACGGTATTAGAAAATCCTGACGTGATCGCATTAAGCATGTAATTGAGTGTGATTACACGTCCATCTTACCGCCTCCCAAATGATAGAGTTTGGACTCACCAAAGGACTGTTTCCTCTCAGTGCGCGTTGTCACAGGCTCATCAACGCCGTGATGGTGCGCAATCACTTTCTGTTGCAGCAAAAAGCTGCACACTGTATATTGATATTGTCACGAAATTCATGAAGAAAGTCAGAAGCTTCCAAGTAGCATCCGAACGCATATGGATATCAAGATCCGTGATAGCCGATGCGAAGGAAAAAACGAATGGTGTGCAGGAAGTCATAGGATCGTGATAATTTCAGCGTTAAGATCCATATGACTCTTAGGGAAGTGTTCCAACTGAAAACAACTGTGCATATGATGAAAGTTTTGCTTCATCTGTCTCCTAGTCTCCGAATGAATGTAAAATGCCAACTTCCACTTTTACCTTTGACTTTTGCCTTCTTTTGATCTAGGACACGCTTTTTTCAGGTGAAAAATTGCCTCCGATGAATGGGACGGCATCACTCCAGCAGAAAATATCGCCCGGTAACTTTACTATATGTATATATATGAATAAAAAAAAGAATAAAGCTCTCGGCGTTTATCAATCCCTTAGGGATGCGCCATGCGTTCGACTTCAATTTCTAACTTCGTTTGAGGTGATTGAATGCATATCTGGCCTTTACAATGACTCGCGGTGGCCTCCCGCTGAACCGAGTCAGTGCAGCTTATCCTCCCAGACAAGTCTGAGACCTGCCTGGTACCAATTTACCGACCCCGGAGGGATGGATGGCTTGGTGGGCCATGAGCGCGAGATCGAACCATTGACCTTGTGTGCGACGCAGGGCACCTCTAACCACTGCGCCACATGGGCACATGGGATATATATATATGTATATATGTATATATATACATATATACATATATGCATATATATATATGTATACATATATATACATTCATGATGATCATGATGATGATGATGATGATGGTGAAAATTCATCAGTTGTGATATATTTTATTATAAACAATACTTAAGAGTTGTAGTAGTGACTGAAAATCGGAAATCAATAAATAGCATGTCCAAAAAAAAAGCCGTTACGCAGTGAATGCGATGCCAGGTCATCAAAAATTCCTTTAAAAGGCATTAAAAACCATCATTTGCTAATCAGTCCGAAAACTAAGTTTGTATTCAGAATCACCATTTTTCAAGGTATCGAACAGTAGTCAGAACCTTGGTGAATAACCTCTGTTCTGTGAAAAGACCGGGTAAACACAAATGCAAATCACATTGTGCACTTCGAAGAAAAAAAAACGTAATTTTCTCCTTGTTACCGCAGCTCACTGGAAAAGTGTTTCCAAAAGTCAGGCATATCATCAGAACCGCAATTTTTTTCAGTTATCAAATGACTACCTAAGGTCTAATGAAAAGTCCATTGTCGATGGGGAAACCACGAAAATGCGCGTGTACCATCAGTGGTACATGTGGTCGTGAAAAGTTTGAATAAACACCGTTTTCGGTTGCGCAGGTGTTTAACTTGTTCATTTTTTCGCCTACCAGACATAAGTGTGCGAACACTAAATGTTTGGTTCGTTGTGCCACGGCCATCTGTAGTTTTCGACTTTCGTATCAGAGGGATAGTCGGACTAGAGTCTCAGATTTTTATCATGGGCAATCGCCAGCCTTTGTTGAGGTTTACCCAGATGAAATAAAATAAAGGTATGATTGTGGTAAAAGTACCAGCCAAAGAGCCATCTAGTGCACAACACTCTGGGTTAGGTGAAGGTTTCACTTGACATAGAGTGTAAAGCGTTCGTCTTCGATGACTCTCTATAAGGAGTGTAAGGCTCCCGAGAGAACTAACTATGAGAAGATCGAAAGACGACGGGTTGTGCCCTGCTGACGAGTCTGTAAGGGCGAAACACGTGTATCGGGCTTTACAAGAGCCCTTACCAGATCACATTACAAGTTGGCTCAAGTAATTATGAAAGGGTTCATTGAAATTTTGAGCGTGGTCTAAACAAAGCACTCGAAATTAGGTATGATTATCCAGATGAGATTGTTACCAGTTCGCATAATAGCGGAGCGGTAAAAAATCAAACTAGTGAGCTCGATGCAGGATCTGACCACGACATTGTGCGCAGTAGTTAGTATCTGTGTCATTGCCCTATCGTCGCTCTTGATCTCTTTTCTTTAAATTCTTTTCTAGAATTCAAGTATTTCTCGCATGTTGTCGATCTGTTAATGCGCTTTTCAGATAGTAGACCGTCTTGTTTTTTTTTTTCGAGTTTTACGATATGTCAAAAGATCGACTGTTTTTGAAACCCCCAAAAAACATTCAATATAATTCCAAAAAAGAATGATTTAAGCTCAAAAAAGGGGGTTGGTAAGCCCAGGGTCATACACCGGTGTTTCGGAGGTTCGTCCTCCTCATCAGTGACCCCCGCCCCACATTCAGCCCTGCATTGAAGCAAGGAGGGTGGCGTATGTGGTGATGGCACAGTGTACTATGACACTGTACCCTCACCACCTCTCAGTCGATAGATTTTTGCTGTTAGATCAAAACTATATCAAAAGATCGACTGTTTTTGAAACCCCCAAAAAACATTCAATATAATTCCAAAAAAAGAATGATTTAAGCTCAAAAAGCTTAAGATTTAAGCTCATTTTTGGAATTATATTGAATGTTTTTTGGGGGTTTCAAAAACAGTCGATCTTTTGATATAGTTTTGATCTAACAGCAAAAATCTATCGACTGAGAGGTGGTGATGGTACAGTGTCATAGTACACTGTGCCATCACCACATACGCCACCCTCCTTGCTTCAATGAAGGGCTGAATGTGGGGCGGGGGTCACTGATGAGGAGGACGAACCTCCGAAACACCGGTGTATGACCCTGGGCTTACCAACCCCTTTTTTTGAGCTTAAATCATTCTTTTTTTGGAATTTTACGATATGTTCTGTTAACGTCGATGTTTCAAGTACTAAAAACTCTTAAGAAACTTCTTACGTAATTCATTGAGAAGTTCTAGAAAATCTTCTGTTTCTGTTATTTTCCTGAGGCATTTGCTAGTATCCTGATTACTCATACTTTTGACTCTTTCCTGAATATGCAATAAAGAAATTTCTGCAGAAAGTGTGAAAGAATACAGTGGTGTGGACCATCAGTTTTGCATAACACTCCATCATATTGGTTGTGCAGAAACATGTGTAGCTTTTTTGTGTTTTGTATTCTAAGCCATTTGTGATGGTATACGAGTCCCTGACGCAGTTAGTCTGTAATAAAAAAACGGCTTTTAGGTTCGGTCACAATTCACAGGCTTTACGCAGTTGTGCGTTCCACGTTAAGATTTTCAACGAGAAAATTTACTTGGTGTTTTCCATATCCCACAACGACATCGTCGATTGGACATTTCTGCGTTCTCACACCTCGCGAAAAAACCCCGAACTCACGGAACTTCATTTCCAAGCACAATGAAATATGTCCGCCCTAGAATTTGACTGAGTTTGGTCTTAGTTGACTTGGATGGCCCGTTCGGCTGTTCTCAATGATGTCATTTGGTGATGTGTTATAAAGTTAAGAACATAGAAAATGTCTGCCAAGTGATAAAATCCTTACCAATTGAGTCAAAAAATTGAGGTCTTTTTTACAGAGGTTTTTTTGCGATCTTGACATCGATATTAGAGATAGGACAATGAACAGCACGAGCATCATAGAGAATCACACTGGTGAACACCAACGTCAACAGAATTGAAATGATGCGAACTCACTTCAACATACTCGGTTTGATAAGTAAAGAATTAATATTTGATACTTGATAGCTGACTGAGGATTTCTTAACAGCATAAATATTATGAAAGCGTTTAAGTCGATCACTTAAATAAGAGTGAAAATGTCAGTAGAGAAGGAAAAAGAGGACAGCATCGGCAATCCAAAGTCAGACAGTACTGTTGTTCTCCTAACAAAGTAATACTCTTGAGAATCGCTCATAATCTTTCAAAAATCCGAAGAAAAGCTGCTGTAAACATTCGTTTGGAAATGATAGTCGTTCTCAAAGAATTTGGCAAACAAAGCGCTGGCTCTACTAGGATGAAAACCTACCTTCTTTTGGTTCAACATTACCAGTCAATCCAATAGTGTTTGCTGGTCAAGTCAATAGGGTGGAGCTGATAAAATGGACTCATTTGGCTAGCTGTTTTGATGTCTTCATCGTCTTTAGAGCTAATGATTCGAGTCGATTCTCCGTCCGCTGCCCCTGAGGGAACGAATGTCGAAACGTTAGCCGAATAGGTTTATCTATAGTTTCGTGCTATTGACTTGATCAACAAAATATATATGCTACCTAGAGTATGAGAATTCTCCTGATAATCTCATATCAGCCTAGGAATACAGGAAGGTGTTGATCTTGTGACTACTAGGCTATTTTCTCATTTGTAAATGTTGATTTCCCTCATAAATTGTTGTCCTTTGCCGTTTCACTTTAAGCCATAAACGCGTCTATCAGAGAATATTATTTTGTTTAAATTCTTTCGTTTCAAAATTTAGAAAGTGGGGAAATACTACATGTCACACTGTTCCGTTGACGAATTACGTACAAGTCTTGCTAACGCCACCAAAGAGACACATAGTTTATGGGAAGAGAACAAAGACTTACAGGTTAGTTGATCTTATAAGACTCTCCAATCTTTGTAACTCTTTATTTTCTTTGTTTTTTTTTTTTTGTAAATACTCCTATTCACAATGCTATATGGGTGATACGGCTGCTAGATGCTCTGGTTGTTTTGTTCTGTTTTTCTTCCTGCTTATATTCTACATTTTTTTTCCTCTTTGAAGTACAACAGTAGAAGCTGTAGTATTCGCTATGTAACCTGTAAAAATGCAGTAAATACTAGGAATTTCGTGTATAGTCTTTGAAATAATCAGCGCAAATTACTTGGACGGCCTGTCTTCACTGATAGTGCGAGTTTGATCACAGGAAAACACTGCTGTTATAGCTGTTTTGTTCCTTGAAATCACGAGGTAAGCCTAGCCACGGCTTTCTCAGGTCATCATCAAATTGGAGCAGTCGCCGGCCGTTGTGGCTCTGAGAGAGATTACCACCCTGCGACTAGTGGCCGCCAAGACGGTGATCAGTCCCGATACGGTTTACACTTAGTCGGGCTTGCCGAGCAGAAGCATCGGTCTCCATCTCAGTTTGGGTGATCCTTCTGGATGGCTGAATTTACGCTGTACTTCGCAGTCCATCACTTAGAAACATCTCAATCACGATAAGGCGGTAAGCCATTTGGTAAGCACCCAGCGCAAATTACTTTTTTATTTGTTCATATTACACGGCCCTTATCACAAGTTACTATGAGAATCCCCAGTATTTCTTGTATACAATTCGTTTCCTCAATCGTTCTATGTAGAGGTTTATGAACATTTCGTTTGGTCTTCGATGATTCTTGAGGATTTCTCGTTGAATGCTATTCGAGACGACTGTCCTTGTAATCTTGGAGGTAGCCGAGAAATGCGTTCCAAGGCGTTTCAGTTGATTTCTTGCAGAAGAATGTTGGAGGAGAGGATTGAACCAGCCATCGATTCTCACCTCGCTTTTGGTACATTGCATTACTAACCACTGAGCTACCCCGTTTCCACTGAACACAAATAATAAGTCACCAAATACTTCTTATCGACCGCTCTTTCATAAAACTGCTCAAAACAGTGTAATTTGCTAAGGTAATAACCTGTTTTGAGCCGTTAGGTCTAGTGGGACGTCCCAGTAGGACGGAACAGGCGCCTGTATAACACTTGATTCAATGGCTCAAAACATTTTATATACTTAATACCAAATACCTTCAATCAGCAATTTACTCAATCAGCAACGAATAATTTTTCGATCATCATGAATGAACCTCCCAGTGATCTTCTCTAGCCCAAAGCACATGCGGAGCACCGCATTTTTCCTAATAAACCTTCTATTTTGAACAGTTACAATATTGGGTGCTGTCGTTCAAGCTAGGTGTCCACACAGTTTGTTAACTCTTCCTTTGAGAAACTATATGGTTTATTCATGAGAAGGAATCTCTAACCCTCAGTCTCTCTTGGATCCTAGTTCCGTCGAATCATAAATTGATCCCATCCATATTCACCCGTATATAACTACGTTCGTATCCTTGAACTTGAGTGTGTTATGGAAGTATGAATCAGTAATAAAGGAAAAGAAATATAAGGCCGTTCCAATAGATATGCATGTTACATAAAGTAGGTGATCACTTTACCTCCTCGCCTGATTTATTTTCGAACAATAGAGGACATTGCGTAGCCTAGAGACCGGCTTGACTTCTCATCAGTGTTCTTTATTGATAATTGCCGTGATGGTCTATATGCAAGTTTATAGATTCTCAATTATATGGAATGTCCATTTGACCTCTTATAGGCCATAAAGAGAGAGATTTCTTATTAAACAATGGACGTCTTCGTTCACAAACCATTTGAACGTCAGCATAGTTTTCATCGTTTTTCGTCGTACAAGTCTCACAGGTGGCATCCGCTCGTTTTCACCTTTCTCTTTAGTTTATGTCGCTGCTGATTTTATGCGCATTTTTCAAATGGGATTCATGTCAGATGTATCAATCACTGCATGCTCAATGGATGATGGATATGGGATGCCTAATGAAGGTTTTGTATTTCGAACCTCTCTCGATAATTAGTGCTTAGTGCTGCAGTGCTAGGTGTGATGTGCGTTGTACTCGGCGTTATAGAAACGTCAAATGACGTTCGTGATAAACAGAGCCTCTAGAAAATATGCAATTAAAGGTAAAAGTGCTAAGAGTGATATGTTTGCACTTTAGCATTTATGATTCGAAACTATTTTTAGATGTTTACCATGCGGCAAAGCTTCTTTGGAAGTGGCTTTTGAAGTCAAATGATCCCACAAAAAATTGATTCTTTATCGCACTAACTTTTCTACTAAGCATGGTCTTTCTCTGACTTTTTGGAGTTCGATTTTTCTTATTATGCCTTCATTTTACGTGATCCAGACGGTTCTGTAATCTGTCTAGAGGTGTAGCACTCAGAATATGCTGCTCTCAATCTCGTTTTGAAATGGCGGTGATGATTCTGGAAGGTCACTATCACCACTATGTGGCGCGGGTCCCAGCATTTCTTGCATTCGATTTGTTGCCTCGCATTCATGCTCCACAAAGTTCTTGAATAGATCACGTATTAATCTGGTTGCTGCTTGAAGATTTTGTCTTCTTTGTGAATTTCATAGATTGCTATGGAGATTTTACTCACAGTAATGAAAGTCGCTGAGACAAGGCGTTTCCTAAGGCGTTCTTTGATTGTTTGCAAGAGAATATTGAGAAAGAGCATTGTTTGAATCATTGTTATAGTTGTTAGAATACGATTAGTGCAGCCAAGACATCCTTCGATTACCTAATGTGAAGCACTTTTGTCATTCTACAAGCTGTGTGCTATTTATGAGATAGAATCCCTTTCCGGAATTTTTACTGTTTTCTTGTGTATGATGGTTTTAAATGCGATGAATTCTCCATAGGCTTACTCGTTTTCGGATTCAATAGAAGAGTTTCTTCCAATATGTAGTTGATCTTCGTTGAGCGCTTTGTATTACAGCTCCATTCAGAAACATTTTTACGGGGTGAGGATCACGCAAAGGGAGCTTCAGTGATTTGAACGTCAAATTTTCTGTTACCCTAAAGTGTAGAGGGTAGCGCAAATTAGCACTTGCCTATAATATCCTCAGCTATCCTATCAATAAAGAATTGAAGAATTTTGATGCTTGCTTCTCCCTCGAGTAAAGTTCTCTTCTTTACAGGGCAGATTTGTCAATGATTTGAATGAAATATCTCGCATTCAACAAGCTATTACGCAGTTAGAGAGGGAGAATCGTCAAGATCAGCTCCAACATGTATGTTTTCCATCTCGTTTCGACTGTTTTTAGAGTATCAATTCACCGCACAGTCCTCAAATCATAATCATTCGTTGAATGACTATCTGCATACTCACTTTTCATCAACTTAGCTTTCCTACTTTTTGATGTATTTCCTTTTTAGCCACGTCACTCAATGACAGAAATGCAAAGGAGAGCATCACAACTATATTCTGTGCTAACAACCAAAAGGGAGGAAATCGTCAAAAAGCTGAATGATGGGACAAATTTCGTTGCTTTGCTGCAAGTATGTTGAGAAGTCATTTTTTCAAACGTAGATGTGTTGTTGATCAAAGAATGTTTCAGAACCAATTAATCAGTGATCGCTTATTTGACTGGAAAAACCGCCAAAAGCTAGCGCAAGTTGGTGTGCCTTTCGAAAATCGGGATGCTATGTTGGACGAGATACAGATGGAGTAGGAGCTGATTTTGATTGAATTATCTAACAGATCTGTTCTTGAATAATGCTTGATTACTTTGGGACAAGTTGGTTATTGCATTCCATCTCTCAACTTTTCAAAACAAGGCCTTGTGTGTTTTTAGACTCTTAGGAATCGTTCGCTAGTTTGAAGATCCAGTGCTATTCTTGTTTACTGTTTTGACGTTTTTGATGCGCTTTAGTAGCGAAAATAACACGTTCAGTGCGCAGCTCTTGCTCGGTTGGGGGGTCCACCCTTGGTTTTTTTTTTGAGTTGGATTCTGAAACGTAAGGCTCGGGCGGATAGGGTTTGTGTATGGTCTTCTGAGAACTTTTACTAATCATATGATAGCAAAATCTGGGCGATTTTGAAGTTACGTTTAGTTTTTGGAGAGTTCTTACGTAGAGCGGCCGAACGAGCGAGAAGATTATATTTTGTTTTCATAGGCTCAGGCTTAGAGTATTCATTTCTCAACATCAAAAGGAATCAAAGCTTAATCATAGGATAGTAAAGTGTAGTTTATTTTGTTATTCATTGCAAGATGCTTTATAGTTTTTGCGAATTGGAGAAAAAAAGTTTTCAGTTAAGTAACGCTAATACGCGCAATAATGCGCGGTAAGTTTGGAACTCAATTTCATTTTCGACGCTACAGCGCACTAAAAAGGTCGTTCAGAAACCAAGTGTGGTATTGATATTTGCGAGGTTCAAGCTATCGACTGACTATTAAAAGTCTTAAAAAGCGGAAAGGGATGGTACCTAAAAGTCGAAAAAATTGTGATAATTGGCCTGTGCCATTATTCATACTTTTCTCTTTTTTTTTTTGTAGATTCGAATTCCTCGCCGAGCAGAATTGGCAGTTGCATATGTTTGCAAGTTGGACGTTAGATCTACTAACGAGAGGTTGGTTTTTTTGTGAAGCAATGTGTTTTTAGGTTGAGCGTTGCTCCTAATATGCGTAACTCCTGTCATTAACTGCTAAAAGAAGAGTTTTCGCTTCGTTACTTCATCGGCGGCTTCACTGATAGACCAAGACGAGGCCCTTAGCGTTCTCTGTGTAACTCATTCTTCATAGTGTTCTTTTGTTCACTACACGTATGAAATAATCACTTTAGTCAAGGAATCTCACTCAATCACTTGGCATTTCAACAAATAAACGGCTTCCATTAGGTGGGTGTTGTTTACGATCTCTTCACAATCCCATCCTTTGCACTGCTCCATTGAGCGTTTGACACTTTTTTGCTAGGCTGATTTTTCTCAAATAAGCTCAAGTTTCATTGGGGCCGTTAATTCAAAAGTGTCCAGTTATTTCTTCTATCATTTGTATTCATAGTCTTCCTTTTTCTTTGCTGTTGCTTTTGGTATCTGTGCAGTGGTAATTTCACAGTATAATCCATCAATGTCCTGGTTTTTCTATATTGAAAATTTTCTTGTCTTACAGTTTTTGAACCGTCATCCAATATGGTGTTAAATTGAAATGAAACGGAAGTATCTCCTTGTTAACACCTTCTATTAGGAAGACATAATTTCCCTTGGAATCTTGGAACTGTGGCCCATGGCTTTGCCATGTCGAAATCACATTCAATCGTCCCGGTTTGCTCTAGTAGATTTCTGTCTTGTGATTTGGTCTTCAGGTTCGGCCCAACCACGGAGATTCATGACATCGGCCAATTTATAGAACACGATCCAATATAAGTAGAACTGAGGAAATAGGCAACAAAATGAAAGCTTGGCTTTACAGTTTATCCTAATGACTTTCAATTTTTCAGTTACTTCTCACCTCTTTTGAATGCGTGTAGCATAGTGGTTAAGATGCTCTGCGTTGCACACGTCATCGGTGGTTTGATCCGTTTCTAAGGCTCACCAAGCCTTCCATCCCTCCAGGGTCGATAAATTAGTACCAAATTGGTCTCAGGACTTGGCCGGGAGGATAAGTACTGATTCGATACACCTGGAGGTCACCGCCTAAGGCTACATATGCATCCAAACACCTCCAACGAACATAAAAATCGAAGACAAATGCATGGAGCATCTCTCTAAAGATTAATGAACGCCGAAAGCTTTATCCTTCTTATTCTTTTTTTTGTTGCTTCTATAAACGCTTTCTTCTCAACACATTTTGTCTTATGAACAGATTTTCAGGTCCCCAGATCAATGATAGCCACGCACACTCTACGGCTGCAAATCTAACAACTTTGGCGGATCAGCTCACAAAATTGTTGTTTATGCTAATTTCACAAAGCTTTGTGGTGTCGATCCAACCTGAACCTGTGCTGAAAACGCAACACAAGTTTATTACTGAGGTATCCGAAGCGATTCAAAAATACACCAAATTGTTATCGTTTTTTGTCGTCATTTTCCCTTTCTCGGGAAAGCTCGTTTTTATTAATGGACAATAATTTCTCAATTATTGGAGTACTTTGAGTGTTTAATCTATCTAGTCTCACTAAAGAAGCTCTGCTCTATGGGACTAATTGCTTACGTATTTTCCACACAGCGTGCTCCAAACGTAATTGTTTCGGACTCAGTATTTCTGAAAAATTAGAAAAAAATTGTTTCTAATCTGCATGAAGAGCAAAAAGCACAAGAGCTGCAGTTGCAGCATAATTGATATTTTGGAAACGTCATCGTGCGATTATGGACAAATATCCACATGTTCATTTGCTTCATTGTTTGAAATGCGAGCTTGGGAGGGATAAAGTACTGCGTACACATGTGTATATTTACCCGTGTATATACGCATGTACTACTATGTTTATATATACATATATGTGCGAGTATGTGAACATATCTATCCATACGCGTGCATAAATATCTGTATACATTACATATATGTTGAATATACACATGTATACAATGTATATACAGGCATATATATATACATATATATACATATATATATATAACATATATATTTATTTTATACACATATTTGTGTGTATACTTCTTTTCCCGTTATCTGTAAACTTTTTCAGCTTTTAGGGAAAACACGTTCTTTGCTGTTTTTGAAGATTGAGTAGTCACTAGATAGTTCAAATCTCTAGAATTTCAATGGTGTAGTTTATTTCTAAAACGGCCACCCTAATATGCTAGCAGTAAAAATGAACTTATATTTTACACTGGGCTATTTTTTTTTTGTGGGTAGAGCTGAAATCACGTCAGATTACATAACATGTTCTCTTTGAATACAGGCTCATTAGATAGCCTGAGACAAAGAATGATCAGATGATACGGTGGCTTTGACAGAGTTTATAAAATTCAGCTGAATGAATATAGACAACATTCGATCATGTGAAGAATGACATAGTGCGTTATGCTGGTTTGTAGTGAAAAGCAGCTAGTCTTAGGTTGCTCCATAATGTTTCTTCGCCTATTGTTTTATTCAATTTTTTTCTATTTGAAGTCGAGTAATTCTAAAAGGTTGTGGCATGTTGGAGAATGTTTCAGTAACTTTCCCGAATACTTGGAAACGGCCGCAGCACCATCACAAGCCATCCAAATGAAATGGGCTGAGTGATCTATCGCTGGAACAGAAAACCTCATGCGACCGCGCTGCCCGCATGAATATCTGCATAGGTCTTTTCACTGCTTCCGCACAGACGTACTTGTTTAAGTCGATCATCATGGAGATAAATTCTGAGTCTACTACGAGAACAACACGCGTCACATCTTCTGGCTGATTCGAGGCAAATATCCGCAAGCTCAACCAAGCTCAAGTTCCGTGCTCTAGAGATTATGCTTTTGGTTTTGAGAGTGGCAAGCACGCTCTTTTGTGATTTGATCGACAACAAGCAAACAATTAATTTCGCGTCCGGCACAAAGAACAACTCCGCAGCAGCGTGCGAGAGAAGCGTCCAAAGGGACACGGTGTCGCCTTTCACCAGCATGACGCCCGACCTCATATCAGTAAAGTCGACTCGCCGTATCTCAGAGAAACTATGCTGGACTCACGGTACCACATCCACCATATAGCCCTGATAATGTTCCATTGGATTAATATCCCTGACCGCGCCGTGAAGCAGCATTGGAGCGAAAAATTTTCGAAGATTACAACGGGCTCAAAAGGTTACCTTACCGACTCATTGTTCGCTAGCCTCTTTCCTTCTAGGAGGAAAAGCTTACGCTCTTTACCCAGCAAACGGATGGACATTGATTGATCAGATGGTGATTACATTGTGAATTTTGGTTCCTTTGAGTGGGAAGAAAAAAGCTGAATTAGCAAAACTGTTGAAATGCGAAAGAAGTCATGGGACAATCCAGTATTCTGACATTTTGTGAATTTCACAGAGATTATGTAGTCGCGTGAATGTTAGTCGAGAAAGTAGTCCAAGATTTCCACCAGTTATTGAGTAAATGTCCAAAACTGTTGATTGAAATAGATCCCATATCTGACAGAGCATTCAGCAATTTATCAGCTATCATCAGCATTTATGCATCGACGTTACCTCTGCAAAAGTCATACAGCCGCGGAATAATGGTAGCTTTCAACTTTGATTTGGTAGGCAAATGTTTTGTCTCAAGTAGTTGCGATATTGTCAGCAACAGCATTTGTTGACTAAATACGAGACATTTTGACGATTTCGTCTGCTTTATTTTTTAATTATTAATCTTTTTTTTAGATTTTGAATAGGTCAGTTTGATGTGCACATTCAGTCGAACATATTGGTAGAACAGAAAATCACGAAACCTAGATTTCATCCATTGGAGATAAAAGAATTTCTTCATACATTCATCGTATTCTACGACTCTTCTATTGAGTTTTCACTTGAATACAATCTCCTGGAAGCACATTATGAAACTTTGCGTTCTGCGCAAGACGGTCATATAAGCTGGTAGGAAAATCTCTTATGCATTTAATTTTAAACCGTCACCACTGTGTGCACAGGAAGAATGAACAAGGGCGAGTCTCAGATTTAGGCTTGTGAAATAGCCATTTTCTGTGAATACGAATTAGTAGCTCATTGAAGAAAAAGTTTGAAATAAAAACGCACACCTTCAGACGTATTTCGCTGCTTTCGTTTTGAAGAGGCTCTTTCTGTTAGGCAGATATTTTCTCCTGAGTTTTAATAATCACTCGAAAGCTTATTTCGCAGGTGATTTTGAAAAATTGTACTCCTTTTTTTTTCAAAGGCCCTTTTTACAACGCTATAGCAGTGATAATAGAATTACGTTTCGCACACGGCGCGTTATTCGTATAAATTTTGTTACTATTTGGAAATTTCTCCATGTAGATTCCTAGGTTTTTGTATCATAACTGCGGAAGAAATTTTTTCTGTCTTTCTGTGCGCTTAGGCTTTTCATTTTTATTATATATTGCTAAATAATCACGCTAATGAGCCTAATTCTTAGTATCCTAGGTCTGTGTATGAAAAGCACATGATTATGTAGAAGGAATCCTGGAATGTCGGGGTCGAATGTTTTGTTCAAAATTTTTTTGAAACCGGCGAAATAACCCTAAATCTAATAATAAAGATTGCGCGCCACATGTGAACCGCGCTGTCCGATCGATCACCGCTATATTGATGCAAAGCCACGCACACATCTCAGCCGACAAGAAAGACGCATCAAGTGGGAAACCAAATCGTTCATTGGCACTTTCAGCGCGCTAAGAAGTCCTTCTCAAAAAACCAGGTACATCATTGAATCGACGATTTTTAAGCTTTCAAACAATTCGAAAGTCTAGGGGCAAAGCTCTACTCAACAAAATACGCTCCCAGTGTGAATATAATTTCATTTTTACTGTTACAGTGCACCACTAAATTTTTTGAAGAATGAAGTACAGCATCAAGATTGCCGAGATTTCAGCTATCAATTATCTACTATCAAAAGAAGCAGAAAAAACACGTTTTCCCGAAGGTTGAAATGATCACCGATAGCGGGAAAGTGCCGATTTTCCATTGGGAATAAAGTCCCGTTTATCCTTCCTTTCATCTCCAGTGAAGCAAGAAAGCTACTGGACTCGTTCAAATAGGCATGCTCTAGAGAAGTTGGTAGTAGTTAGATTAGTACCAGAACATCCTAATACGCCAGTTAGTCCGTAAGCTTGTATTACCGTTTGTGCGAAAACATGAAATTGCATGGTTTTCATAACGGAAGAGATGGCGAATACATCGCCCGTTGCCAATTTTTGAAGAATTAGTCTTAAACATTTCAATCTGAAAAAAATTATTTTTGGATTAGGACGATAAGACAGGCAGTAAGACAAAGTCTTTTGTATAAATCTGATTAGTTGAATTCTAAAATATTCGAACAAATGGCAAATTGTCATCAGTTACAATTGACTTTTGTCGTAAAATTGTTGAAAGCACTTCTCGATGCACTTGAGATCTTAAATTTGGTAATCATGTCCTAATTACAGTAAAATGAGTTATTTGCAGGTTCGCTTGCTTATCGGTGACAAGCTGGGAATTCGTCAGCATCTTGTAAATACACATGTTACAGTTAAAATCATTGCTGAAGAAGAGGCAAAGCTGCTAAGTGCCACGCAGATGAACCATAAAGATATGTATGTTTTGGGATTTTCTCACAAAGTCGTTTCTTAGTCGATAAAGGTTTTGAAATATAAATTCAGCAAAAGCGTCGGCAGTATTAGCAACGATTATGAGAAAATGACAATGGACGAAAGAGGTTCATATGGCAGCGAAGTTTAATAATTCGGTAACAATACCAGATGTTGAAGTGAAGCGATTTCTTTCGTAAGACTGTGCTTTGTTTAGAAACTGACTCGTATTGCCCATCGTAAGCCACCGCCTAAAGGAGCTGTAGCGGATATGAAAATGTGCGTCAATGTACAAGCGGCAACTGATCAGAAATATGCATTACTATTTCACATAAGTCCATTCCAGCTTGGAAATCTCGGAAAAGTGAGTGGCCTGAGTGTTGTTGCTATCACTTTTCACCCTCAGGAGTTAGCTTAGATCGGTTTACACACACCTGAATCACCTGCCGTCCCGTTGATCATCGTATGACTCGATCGACATCAGTAAAACTTCCGTCCTTGTCGCGTGGGCAAGAGTAGCTCCCTTTCTCTTTATGGGTTCTCCTCGTTGTAGGGATTTGTTCACCATTGGGCATTTGTGCGTTTGCAAGCTATGATTCATAAATCGATAGTCAACTTCACGGATCTTTTTCATTGAAGTAACTCTAAGCGACTTTCAGTTTGATGTGTGGACACTTTCGCTACCTCTCATGGTAACGGTACATGGCTCGCAAGATGTGATGCACAAGGTGCTATCATATGGCATCGTGCTTTTGCCTCTGTGGTAAGCCAGATGTTTATAATATTGTCTAACTGAGAAGTATTTGTCGTGGGTTCGTTACCTCGTGATGACAACTCCCTTCTAACACTATTGGTTATAGTCCCGTTCACCTGGCTCAACCGATATCACTGCTGTGGCGTGGAAGGATCTTGCACATGTCCTTCAGCACAAGTTTACGTAAGTTCTTTGAACTTCACGACTATATTACTTTTCTTTAGCCATTTTTTTCCTAAAAAACACGGATGTTTGTAGGCCTCTCAGATGGAACGGTTTTTTTTCTTAGCAAAAACGGATGCTAAAAGCTTTAGGTTGTTCACCGGCGCTCGTCGGCAATTATCTGAGTCAGACTTGAGTTATCTTTCCGAAAAATTGCTTATTCCCAATGTTCCCGATCAAAAGCCGATCACATTTCATCGTTTTGCAAAGGTTCGTTGATGGTTATCTGATCTAAATGTAAAATCACTGTTTATAAGTCTACTTATATAGTTTTTATAATATAACTTGTAGTAACACTTTATATTTCAACGATTTTCTATATGTTACAACTGGATCGTCGAACTTCATGAATGTATTTCAAAAGTTTCACCAGGAATATTTTCGCTTTCTGTGAACAATGCAATGTTCTCTGTACAGTCCTTAAATCATTCTATTATTATCAAATTTCACTTGACTTACAGGATAAATCGTTCGTCTAAGATTCCTCTGTAGGGAGAGTAGATACTCCCGAGAGGATTGGCTAAAAAGATTGAAAGACGACGGGTTCTGTCCGACTGACGAGGCTGTGAGGTCGAAACACGTGTATCGGGCTGTACAAGAGCCCTACCATACCACATGACATTTTGGCTCAAATAATAATGAAGAGATCTATTGTTTGTCGCAATATGAAAAGGTTTTTCTGTGATTTTTTAAACTTGGTATTTCAGCAAAATCTTCGTGATGATGTTTCATTTTCATTCTGGGAGTGGTTTCTTCGCAATAATGCAATTGATCAAGCAAAAGTTGCTCAAATTTTGGGATGAAGGTAAATCCATCAATGTTATTGCATTAAAAACACTTAAACCGATGTTTGAATTTCATTGATGACCGTGTGGAATTTACTTTTGATTTTCTATCGAGTGCGATATAATTGAACGCACATCACCTCTCACTGTACTCTCCAGTCAAAAATAAACCCGTCCTTGTTAGGATTTCTCCTTTCAATTTTTCCATTTATTTCGCTTGTTGTTTTTTAAGAATTATCTCTTTTTTACGTTCTTCTACATATCTCTCCACTGAACATATCAAGCCTCGTATGTGTGGTAAAAGGAGGATTCCACCATCAATCTAGGACGCTGTCATTGCTGTCCGGCACTTAGCAGTCTGGTACAAAACGCGTTTAGTTTGAACTGTCGTCATATATCATATGGATCCCTGAACGTTTTTTATTCTATTCATTTCTTGAATCTATTTATCCACGAAACAGCTTGAAAATTTGGGTTCAAGTTTTCCTGTTGCTTGACTATTTGGATCCGGTTCTTTTCCGTGATTCGGGAACAGATAAAGAAACGACCCCTCTCAGTGGACAACAAGTTTTCATATGATTACTAGTAATCATTTGAAAGCGCAAATCTCTGACCATAGCGTTACGTTGCCGCTTTTGAAAAGACCCTTTTACAACGCTGTAGCATACAAAATAAAATTATGTTTCACACCCGCCGCGCGCCTTCACTTTTATCACGCGTATAACTCGCTGCAAGCACGAAAAGCATATGAACGTGCAGAAGAAATTTTGTAGCATCTGAGCTAATCGTTCTATCTGAAGTTTCTTCCAAAGCATAGAAAAAATTTCTAGTTGAATAACAAACTATACCCTACATGTCTATCGTGTCAGACCATCGATCGATCGATCGCCGCCCCTAGCCCGTAAATTAGTCGGTAGAGAAGTGCACCGATTTGTGAAACGCGATCTTATTTTCCCCGCTGCACTGCGGTAAAAACGGTCTTTTCAGAAAATAGGCAAAGCGTTAGAATCTCTGAAACTTACGCCATCAAATGATTACTCGTACAAGAAAGAACTCCGTCCAGTGAGATGTGAGACACACATCTTTCTTTCACAGCGCCATCAAAAGAGTTTTTCCAAAAGACAAGCACAATTTTAAGTTTTTCGAGACTTGTGATATTGAAAGAGTACTATGTCTAAGGAGTTTTATCCAATGAAATATAAGTGAATTAAGAAAAAATTGCGTGATCGTGTGAAACATATTCTCTGTTTGATTTTTACATCTTTCTAAAAGCGGTTTGAAGAAACCGACCACGTACCGCGCTAGCCAAAAAATTCAAGCTCTCTAGTGATTAATAACACTTTGTCAAAAGTTTTTGTTTGGCGATTGGAGCTGAATATCCGTTTGTTCCCGGATATCGGAAACAAACCTCAAATTCTTTTCGTAAATGTTCATGATTGCTTATCAAGCAAACCTTCCTGAAATGTGAGATAGCGTGCTACGACGTCCATCTTCCACCACAGGACTCGCCAACTTTACATGATAACAGGGAGATTATCCCTATTTAAATCTGATACCAATTTGTCGAGTGCACTATTGATGAGGAGGAAGTTTGGTCGACCAACTGTGGAAGTGCACTAATGATTCATGGAGATGAGTGAGATGCATGCACATGAACACCTTGCATACAATCGTTTCGGTGGTTGAAAGATTGAACGAGAGAGAAGTCTGTGTGGTTGGAAGGTGTAAAAGAATAAGAAAAGATTTCCTTGGCAAGTTATCCAGTAGAAGCTGAAGAAAGGGCACTTGAAAGTCTTGCTGAAGTGGAGCGTAATGGCCGTGTTAAGACGAGATGACATAAAGATCATTGTCACCCACCTGTAGACTAGATATCTACAGCTTCTCTTCCGCTCGAAATTCGAGGTAGTGTTTCCATTGGCGAAGGTTTGTTGCAGTAATATACAGAAATTTGGATGAATGGATTTAATCTCTAAGTCTGTTTTGTATTTGCCTCTGGCAAGCGGGCTGTCTGCCTACACATCGATTTATCTTTGTGTTATAAGAGGGTCCTAGGAAGCTGTACTGCTGTTGTAGTGGTTTATAGAATATTATTTATATATCCTGCTGACATACCTGCCAAGCAGTTCAGCTATATATGAAGTGACCATTCAAATATTTATGAGGGTTTTGTCGGAAATGCCCACTACAAATTTCGGTCATTACGGGTCTCAGACTATAATAGTTGTGAATATTATGTAAGGTGTGTGAATCGTGGATTACAGAGTCTAGCCTTGCACGGCTCATGTTCTATATCGTTCTAAGTCTGTCGAAGAGATACAAATACGTAGCAGAAATGCTTAGAAATACGCGAAAAAAATCAGTAGTAAAGAACATGAGGTGTTGAGATCAACTGACGTTTAGCTATCTGTGTCAATGACGTTGATTCTTCGTGGCTCTGCTATCCGTTGCTTTAGGATGGTTGGTAGGTTTCATATCAAAGCAAGATGCCTCTCAATCAATGATGTTGTCAAACCATCCGACGTTTTTGCTTCGATTCAGTGATACTCAAACAGGAGCTGTTAGCATAGGATTTGTTTGTGAAGATGATGACGGTCAAAAAGGTACGTCTGTGTAGTCTAGGACGAAGCTAGAGGGAAAGTGAGTTATCGAAATTTCTCAGAGTGATTCCGCCATAACTCATTTTCTATCGTTTTTCTTTTATTTATTTTTTTTGATGTCTGACTTTCTAGTGCCATTCCATCTTGCTCCATTTACCATCAAAGATCTTGATCAACTGTCCCTTGCTCAACGAATAGCTAGCTGTCCTCAGCTGAAAGAAATTAGGTAGTGTTTGACAGTTTTTTTCCTCAAATTTTTTGATTATGGCGAATCCGTTAGAAGCAGGCCATATTTCGCTTTATGTGAACTCTTTATGTCCTCTCTTGAAAGCGTCCCAAAATATTTGAGTAGGTCCTCTCTTGAAAGCGTCCAAAATATTTGAGTAGGGAACTTTGAGAATTTAATGTTAATAGCAGCTGAAGAGGATGATCTCAGTCATTGTTACTGAGTGGACGGATTGGCTTCCGTACTCACATCAGCATGAACTGAGTCTACTGCTTGATCGCAGTTCACCGCAAATACTCGCCTACTTGGTAGAATCTTTTCGTGCTTAAAGCACCATAATAGTGCCACAATGTGCACCATAGTGCACCACAATGTGATCTTCACAATATGTGATGCATGTCGGTATGTGTAGTATCAAATGAATAGACCATCATCTGCGATCCGGCGCGTCCAGGCTACATTTCGTTGTTTGCAACCGTCATCCATGATGACGACCAGGTTTTTTGTTGGTTAGGCTACAAATTGAGAAAATGAAAGTGGGTATTCCAAAAAGTTGGAGCATGTTAGAACCTCTTTGAATTTTTCTTTCTTTTTCCATTCGCAATGTAGTGGTAGTCGCGCCGCGACGTTCAGATCCTTACCAATGTTGCCATCCATTTTGATGAGAGGGATATTTGCTAATTTTCTTCAGTGATTGTTTTGCGATGGCAGGAATTAGTTGAGTGACTCGATAAAAGGCACTTTAGAACGCTGAGTCGAGTCTTACTTTGGGCAAAATGTAATAAATTTTACGTCGTCGGTTGGAAACCGATTGTACTCCTTTTCGTGTGCAACCCAAAATACATGATCTACTTCAATTAACGGCGGAGAAAAGGGCTGTATAATTTTGTATGCAATGTATATGATTTAATGAATTGACAAAAATATAAACGTAAAAAAAACATTTATGTCGAAAAACTGTATCATGTGAGTAGTGGCGAATTGAAGGAGAATGGTCAATCCTGTTGAACATCGAATTAGTCGTGCAGAAAATCCATTTGTTCTCATAGGGCGACAGCGGCACAGGTTCTTTTCGCTCGAAGACCAGAAGAGTTGTCTCTTGGTTTACTGCTGCTAAGTAGGTCATTGGTTCTTCCGTAGCACATATTGAGAAAAAAAAACTCCATCCGTAGTTTAAATCTTTGGCAAATGCTCTTTCAAGCTATGTTTAATAGCCTTTCTGCTTGTTTATGCCATGTTTAGTAGAGCGTTCTACTCTGTCATGTTAACTTTCACCTATATCAGGTATTTGTATCCGAATATGGACAAAGACGAAATGCTGCGCTTTTTTGACAGTGAAGAACGAAATCGCGGTGGACCGGACAGTCCGACCGGATACATCCAGTCAGAAATAGTAATGGTTGCAAAAACCTCCAAGTA
>JAHQIW010006771.1:0-47500 GCA_019055375.1 Parelaphostrongylus tenuis | reverse complement strand
GTTCGTTCTTCGGCATGTAACGAAGTGACACGTATTAGTCATTATGTCTATATTTCTCACTTAATATTTAAGCTTCCATCACACATAGAACAATAGTGAGAAATGGAAAAAACACCAGAACGTAATGAAATGTTTTCAACTGATTGTAAAGATCCATTCTTTAATGGTTTTCAATATAAGTTTCTCATTTTTAAATGTTTAGTGTCGCTCTGCTTACCTTCTCAAATGCAAATTACACCGTCACCTTTTAAAACTTTTACTTAGTCTACGTATTTGGGAATGTTCTCCTTTTTATCTGACCGTAGAACGTAAAGGTTTGGAAACGGTGAATGTTGTTTCATCAACATGTTCTCCTGCTGGTAAGGAGGTGGCCTGTTTGGGTGCTTTTCTAGATAGGATGTTGGGATGAACGATGGCTCATTATTGCTGAGTTGGCTGTTGACGGTGGTGAGTTTGTCGTACTGAGACTTGTCCAAGATCGTTGCCGTTGTAATATACTCCAAATGATTCGTATCTCTGAAACAGTAAAGTAGATTATCAAATCCATAAGCAATTTTACTTCGTATCTATAGTGTCACACTAATTTGATTGTATCTTTTCGAATCCATAGATATTGCTAATCCCAATCGATCCTATGCAAAACGGGCAAAATATAAAGAGATGTTTTCTTTTTGTCATAATCATCTCTATGGAGATTAAATGAGGTGGAATATGACACTAAGATTATCTGCTTCACTATTAAATTAAGAAGGAGATAAAAGTGCTCCTTTGATAAGGTCAGCTTTTATGTTAGCAATTATTCAAATAAGATGAATTTTATGAAGATCCTTTTTTAATTAGAAGAACCAATCATATGAATATCAGAAAAAAAATCCAGGGGACGTACCGATATTCTAATCCAGGACTTCTGTCGTAGTATGGCGATGTTCCTCCAACGTTCTCATCACTAAAAAATCTCATCATTAATTAAGTTTTCTTCATTTTCTTCGTTGGCTGAAGTTTTCGATATCTGTGTCAGACTTAGAGTTGTGACTTTGTTATATCTGTCAATGTTTAGATCAGGAATAGATTCTTTGAACACACTTCGTGAAGAAAGAATGACGAAACAAGCTTATAAACCAAAAAGAAAAAAGCTTAACGTTTTTCTCACAAAAAGCCACCTGGATGGTGCTGCTGACAGTTTAGCCTCACCGTCCCGTAAGTAGGCAGACTGAGTATTCTCAAGTGCAAATACCGTCATCGATGTCGCAAAAAGAAGAAGAAGCATTACAGTTGAGATAGATACAATCATGATGGTTGTGCAGTTTATATACCCGAACATTTGCGTTACTGAACTAGTTGTTTCTAGGACTAGCGACAGCCAATGTCCGCTTCGCTTTCGCTCCACTCTTATCCCGTAGGTCCAGAAATTGATATTTTACTTTTGTTACAATTCCTCAGTATCGTTATAAATATACTTATGAAAAAAGATTGTTAGTTTATGCTATGTGTTGTGTTAAAGATAACTCTATATTACACCTTGAAAAGAAATTTGAAAAAAAATTAGAATTGAACACCATTCATGATATACCAAATAAAACTTCTAGGCAAAAAGATTTTACTATTCGCTCTGAGTTGATAAGTTTGTGGTGCTGTCGTTCGTTGCTCAGCTCGACGTGATTTCCTTGTATCTGGTGAGTGTGCTATCAGATGTGTGCAGTTGTGTATAAATATTCATTTGTGAAGGCTTGTTGTGCAATGGTTAGAGGCTTAATACAATACAGGCGTAGTTGTTATATGATCCCGTACTCCGTAGCTACTAAGCTTTTCGCTGTTTCTGGGCCGTAAAGATAGTATTAGGCATTTCTTTCAGGTCACGAGGAGAAGCACGAGACAGCCATAGGCCATCGCAAGCCATTGTATGAGTCAAATAGGGATTTAGTCACCTCTAGCGATGCCTGAAGTTGAAGATTTGGTAAATCCTACCAGGTTGATTAACAGGAGGATTTAGTTTATTTTATTTCATAATATTTTTTTTTGTATATTATGGTGAACATTAAATAAGAAGGATCGGAACGTTGGAAGCTCGTCAGCCCTCAAGGATTTGCGAATATGCGTATGAGTTGACTAATAGCATTGTAAAGGTGATCAAGTGCATTTCTAGCATATACTTGACTTGCAATGGCAAGCTAATGCGTCAGCTAATTGTTTCGAAAGCTCTCCGACGGGTCGGGCAGTGATTACTCAAGCCTGAGCCTTAAAAAAACCAAATCTGTGAAGATTGAACTAATGCTCGTGTTCTTCACAGGTCAACTCTAATCACTGCCTTATGTCGATATTTGGGCTTACATAAGAAGATGCAAATGGAGAGACTGGTAAAAACTATATAGGAAAGCCTTGATAAGACTTTATCGAAGTTCGCTCATATGATGTAAATGCAAAGGTGCGGATTGAAAGTGGAAGTATAAATAAAGAATTCAATAAAGCTCACCTTTTCTACGGCATGGTTCGCCAACAAATCAAAGGAAAACTTTGTGACTCGTTACATCATAAAAGCACTCTTTAGTGCAGTGTTGTCTAAATCACATCTCTAATTTTTTTCTATCTCTACTGGTTCTATTACGACAGTTCTAAACTCATCAAAGACACGGAGGCTACAAGCAATACCATGGTTGAAGATAAAAAAAATTATCTTTGGTTTGATCCCGCTCTTAAGCCTCACCAGACATTCCATGCTGTAGTTTGGTAAATTGAAATCAGCGCTCCTTTTGGAAGAATAAAACATTAATTTGATGTATCTACGATGCCTAGAAAAACATTTTATACGTTAAATATTCGTTCAAACAACACTGAACGCTTTAACAACTTATTTGTTTAAAAGCACTACAGAGAGAAGCTAACAGCTCCATAGACAGATGAAGCATTTCCACAGTGATGCCAGAATTCTTCTATGAAATGCCCCATCACTTCTCAGGAATTGTGTAGAATCTCTAACAACATTTCATCTCATTCACGTACTTGATTATAGAAAAAAGACTTCTATTTTATTATAAATTTATCCATTAGAGAAATAAAAGACGTCTTACAATGTTCTGTCATTTTGATATTTCTTGGAGTGATGATGCTCACGACAAGTGTGGAGCCGAGCTCCACCCTCCAACACTCTTCGGCAGTCAACAAGAACGCCCTATAGAACGCTATAGCTAGGCTATCATCGAGATTGCAAGGAGACATGCTTGGCAATATTCCACGTCATTCAAGAAGAATTCGAAAGACGAGTTGAATGCTAGAAGTACTGGGATCCGCACAATAAAAAGTTGTGATGACGGGTCGTGTATATAAATGATTGAAAAATAAATAATATTTTTATAGCAAAGTAGGGCGGACAAAGATATTCGAATCAGACATATTTGAACATCTTTTGAGCCCAATATAATCAAACGTAAACACGGAAGTGCGGATTCACAAGGAAAACATGGAATTTGGTGAAGCCTCGAGCCGCGATCACCCTCTCAGGTACTCACTAAGTTTTCCAACACTTCATTGAGTTCGTCGCTCTGTCTTTCTCTCAGCCGCGTTTCAGGCTAAAAAAAAGTTGCGTTCAAACACACTTGAGAATGAAATGTCTAGACACATTCAAGTAGACTGACTCAACATTTATTCACCCGTTTCAGCTTCTACAGCTGCATAGTTCAGTGTTTAGACTACGTCATATGGTAGTGATAAATTCTTTTGAACAATAGATATCATTCCGACCATTGTTTCCATTGAACATGTCATGTCTTCTTATTTTCATCGTCATATTAGCATGAAAAGTTTGAACAGCTTCTTCTGCCAACGTTGGTTGTTCACCCGTTATCGGTCAAAACGCGCATTAGAGGCCCTTCTATACTGGGTGGTACTACATTAGAAGCTAGTACGGCCAAACTTAGAATCTTTGTATCACTGACAGTTAAGAAGCGACTCTTTATGTGACGACATAGAACATAGCTCTCCAACCACTGAACTCTACTTCTTGTTTCTTAAAAAATAGGAGTAAAACCATAATTGCTTATGGAAAAATTCGCAAAGCCTTTGAACAATGTGCAAAAAAATGGTAAGATTACTCAAACATATTAACGGTGACCGATAATAAACGGCCTTCAAGACAACCACCAACCTTCGCCCGTTGCGGAACTTATTATCTGAAAGTGGAGGATCGTTATTCGATAGCAAAAGGACCCGAATGGTTGTGAAGCTCCTAGGATTGCAAACATTGTGATTTCAATAACGGCTTGACTGAATCCGATGCCAGTTTGTGTGTCCCGGGTTAATCAATGCACGGTTACTCTCGTAAATACGTTGGTTGACGGATAGCTGCTCATGGCAGCCAAAAACTCAAAAACATGGTTGAGAAAAAGGCGCAACGAGAGCCTCGAAGCTGTATTGCGAAGTAGAACTTCTAAGGAAAGGTATGGTCGCGGTTTTCAATATTCGTGTAGGGAAATAAAATTTCGACAGTGAAAATTACATCTCTACAAGCGATAATGCAATGTATCTTTTGCAAGTGTGTCGTAAATTTTTCAGCTTTTCAAGTTCTCCAGTTAACGACATTGACGCGGAGCTATCAGTGAACCGACGGCGCAATTTATTTGGGAAGTATAGGGTATAATTTCTGATCAACAAATAACTGTCTTTCAACTTCAGGTTGTCACAATGATTTATAAAATGATTAAATGGATAGCTTTGAAAATTATCCAAATACACTTTACACAGATTATTAATGCGCTTGCAAATTTTTTTAGCAATGCCATTGGATACTGGATCATAGAAAATATGATAAATTATGCCATACTTATACATAAGGCAAAGCTATCTTGTAAATGTGCACTGTTCTTAACGCCCCAAATCATCTTGATATCAAAGATTTTTCATCTTTCATTGGAAAATCAGCATCATTGGCTATTTACGGTGTCTCAGACCGGGAGAGTTTTTACTATTTGTGCAGCCTCGGTGAAATCACGCGTCATTTCACTCGACATTTATGGAAAAACGTCATATGTCATGTTCTAGACTTCCTGCTTATAGACACCTATTATCCTACGGTACTTTTTGGAGAATTTTGCAAACCTGACACGTAGAAGATTATTTTCGTTACCAAGAAAAGGGCTGTCACTACAAGCCGCGTGTGATTCGAAACAGCCGTATTTCGCTGATCGGATGTCGCTTCGCTGGTCGAAACAACTTTGTAGAGAAACTAAATACAGTCTAGTAAGATTACAGTTACAGTGTCTATGACAAAGCAATTTTAGGAATTTAGGACTCGCTGTCGCGCAATACCATTTCTAATTCTGCATTACCTCGTTGGGCATTCATTTTGCCTCGCTGTTTTCCAGAATATAAAAGCATGAAGACTGATTTAAATTTGAAAAAGGATGTGGTTCATTTCGGTTATCCGACAAGAATGAAGAAACGAGCCCTTTCGCTAGACAAAATTTTTTCGATAGAGTGTTGACAGCTCTTCAAAAATCTGATTTTCGCGAAGACTGTTGTAGTTTTTAGCTTTTGAAAAAGGCCTTTCTATGGCGCTGTATGATCCAAAACAAAAGTGTGTTTCACACGCATCGCGCGCAAATATTATTATTGCGCTTATATTTTGCTGGACAAAACTTAGACTGCTGGTAACCGTTTCATAGCACAAATCTTAGAGAATTCAAAAATGGGTTTGCTTTTCAGGAAGGCTTTCTCAAAATCGCTGTAGCAAGAAGAAAATCTTTGTGTTTCTCACACACGTTTTCTCCCAAGACAGAGCTTTTCTTGAATCATAAGTAACAATTCGAGAGCACATGTTCTGACGACTCCAGCGCTTTGTTTATTTTCTGAGAAGACCGTTTTATTCTAGGGTATTAGGTGAAAAAAGATTGAGTTTCACCTAAGCCGCTCGTTTACTTTTCGGCTAGGGTGTGTGCGTAACAGTGGATTGATGTGCGACCGGTTGATCGCGCAGGCGCGACTCAGAGTAGTGCGAATTTTGTTACTGAATTCAGGATTTTTCTTCGCTTTGCCAAAAAATATAGATAGAACATATGAATCTGATACTACAAAAAGTCCTGTACGAGTACATATGCTTTCTGTACTTCCAATGAACAATAAACGCGACAATAATAAAATACGCGGTGCCTGTTGAACATAAATGTGTTTGAACGCTAAGGTGCTATAAGGTCTTTCCAATAAACGAGCACGCACAGTATTCTCTCGAGATTTGTGCTTTGGAATGATTACTAAAAGTGCAACGAAAAGTCATTGTCATCAAAAAGCGTTGTTTCTTCGTTCCTTATCGGATAACTGTAATGATTCAAATGTCTTTGTTTCACAATCGACTTTGTAGTGATTTCAGGATCAATCAATAGATCCCTGTTTTCTTCATAAGCTGATACGTGGTTGTTATCATATCATTTATGCGCCTAATATTTAGGTAAACAATCTTGATCTATGACAACCAATCTTGAGTTCCTAGAAGCGCTGCAGGTGGTGTGCGACATAGTTCTGGTATATATTGCGCTGAAAAAACATTGCGTGTAGAAAGTTGAATAACTTTTTGTCCTTCGACAGAACGTCACCATACGCCTCATAGCCTTCCTGCCTTGCGATTTCTACCCACTTCCCTTACAATACCACTCAATTCATCATGATGGACTCAATAAAGCGATCTATGGGCGAGCGTCTTGGATTCCAACATATTCAATAAAATTAGGAACATTGGAATTCTGATCGATGGGATATAGAGTACGTCATTTTATGACAACAACTATTCATATTTGAATAGGTGTTGCGTCGTTTAACCAAACTAACGGCATCTCTATAAATATCCAGATTTAGTAATGGTGACACAGTTGCCGATGATGTTGCTTCGCCAAATAACATTCATTTCCCTAGAAATCTGTTCCCTTCTGGATCGATAATCACTGACATTAGCAAGCATCATCTTCAAAGAGAAAACTTTGAATAATCATCCTCTGAAATCTTATCTAAACAGTTGTTTGAAATTTACAATTTTGGTACAAATGTTTTTCGCTTCAGAGTATCGATCTTCTATCTCAGATAGAAACAAAAACTTATGATTTTAGAAGTGATTTGTGAGAAATGAAGCTCGAGATTCTCTTCCTTACTCTTACGTTCTTTCTACTTTCATTTACAGGTGAGTAGCCAATTCACTAGATTGTTCAAGAATAACAGAGGGTTTCTACCTGCATCTTGGAGTGACAAATCACAGCTTGAAATCTTTAATTCATTAATCGTTATAAGATTGTAAGAGTTTACACAGTCTTGTCAATCAAAAACTGGTTTGAACGTACCAACCGGCCATAGCTTTGAGATTTCAAAAGCAATGAAAATATTGAAGGCAATTTTAATGTGAGCATAGTTCCTGATACATTTCCTTCATAACAGGTTATTGCACGAGGTGCTCGAAGTGGTGATCATCAGTAGCTAGAATCAACTAAAAACTCATCGCTTTCAGGACATTTGAGATGGTTATGACTCTTAAAATGCTCTCATACATACTATTTTATCTTTGAAAACATGAACATTTTCGTATATTTCACTTAATGACTTTTCTGAACTAGCGCAAATAAGTTGAACGGCGCAATAAATTCGGTAGTCACACATTCAACATGATTTCGTAATACTTTTAGTGGGATGATTAGGACCTCCACTGACATCCTCAGTGCTCACTATCGCTTACATCTGAAACCCTTACATTCCCGTTACAATCTTCAGCAACAGTCAGCACTCTTTCTCCTTCGTTTTTTAGGAGATATTGGTTCGGCCGAAGGCAACCAACTGGATAATGGGCAGTATGTCAATATGAATGCTGATCATCCTGAGAGTAGAGTGAAGCGTAAGTGAAACGTTCTTGAAGTTTTCTTTTAAATAAGTTTTCTTTTATGGTAATGACATATCAATCAGTAATTTATTAGTGGAGAACTCTTGAAAAATCTATGAATGAGTGAATGCTCATGCGGCTTTGGAGTACATTCAGTATATATTAGAAGCGGATTTTTTCCAGGTCAAGCGGTATGCGGAACCAATACAAAGTGAGTTTTGCAATCGTTATAATAAATATTGTTGTCTCGCCTTGAGGCTTACATTGAACCCCACCGAGCGTCGTAGTAGAGATGAAATTCAAATTCAATCTATACAGTAATTTTCAAAAACATACCGGTTCATCAGCCTGTAATTATTTCTTGCACAATTATTCTAGTGCCAGCTTACCTCCCGATATCTGAGGAGTCTGTTTCAGACGGGAGGCCAGGACCAACGCACTCTCGCGAAAAATTATGAGATCAATTATTATTTTAGATATAACTGGTGCGTACATAGTTTGATAAGAAGTCCTTTTTGAATTCAGACTAAACTGTGACACAATGTTCCCGTTTCTTTACTATGAGTAGTCTTCGAAGATCCTCAAAATAGGTCTCCACTGAGTTTCCGAACTTGATCCAAACATTTAAAATTTATTTTCCCACGTAATCGAATGTATTAAATAGAATTAATTAAAACATTCTCCGTCTGCCTGGATGAAATTCTGCCAACGCTCCGGCATCTTGTCGTCTGGATGTTGGAAATCATTGGCCAAATCACCGGGTTACAAAGTCGGATCCTCTTCAGTCGCTTTATTGATTGCTTCTCGATCAAGTTCACGCAGTCTTCCCGAATCTTGGTTGATCGGCCAATTCACTATCTCCATTGTGAAACTTTGTAAACCATTCATACGTCGTCGTTCTATCCACAACTTGGCAGCCTTCTGCTCTCGATTGATACTTTCAGATGCAGTTTGTGCCCCAGTTAAAACTCGTATAACAGTAAGTTACGTATGACTTTCCGTGAAAACATTTCACTGTTCTACAAGTATGTGCAAAAATGTACCAAACGATGCGTAAGAAAATTTTGCACAAAATAGGAAGAAAAATTTTGTTTTTGTGGGAAATTTTTTATTTTCTGGTTCAAATTCGGAAACTTAGTTGGAGATCTAATAATTTTCTGCAAAAGTATGCTCTAGAGATTTCAAAAGTCGTTTTTAATAGAGTGTATAAACTTCACTTATCAATTTGTTTAACAATAATGGTATGTGCTCTAGAAAAATTGTACCCAACACAATACTTATAAGCTCTCTGAGACGTTAAAGCTGTAAGGAAAACCTAACGAGTTGAACTTGGTACTTAATTTCTTTGTGTCACAACTTGAACCACACTAAGTCTTTCCGGATCATACGAAACCATCGGAGCCCTCGCTTCGCTCTGCTATGTCTCAACCTGATGACCTAACCTTTTGAATAGGCTTCAAGTTTTGCACACATCTCAGCGTTCTTGCGGATACAGTTCCCATTGTACCGTCTCGTTAACAATGCCTTGTGCAGTAGATAGAGAGAGAAAATTGATTCAAATTTGAGACGGTTGGTTCAAGTGTTCAAAGGAATTTAGAACTAAGGTTTTCTTCAAGTGCGCTGATGAGAAACAATCTACAGAACGTCGCTCTTTGGAATCTCTTGTCGGAGTAAATAAGGTCCACCACTGCTTTGGTGACGGAGAATTAATACCATAGTTATCTGGAAGTACAAAACACTTACTAGTGGGTCAGTAGAAACCTGAAAGTCATTGTGTATGGATAGATTACCCTCGAATGTTTCATTCCCTGTCCATACCTTGTAATTATGCAGAGATCGCCCATTGAACCTCCACCTAATGTTAAAAAGGATAAAGGATAAAGGATAAAGCTCTTCTTTGTCTGAGGTGACTCAGAGCATTTCCGGCCTTTACAAAGACTCGCGGTGGCCTCCCGCTGTATAGAATCACTGGTGCTTATCCTCCCAGACAAGTCTGAAACCAGTCTGGTTCACGTTTATTGACCCCGGAGAGATGGATGGCTTGGTGAACCATGAGCGCGAAATCAAACCATTGACCCCGTGTGCAACGCATAGCACCTCTCACCACTGTTCCACATGCGTTTCTGCTGATAATCCGACAAAAGGCAGCAAATCTTTGCAACAGTTCTCTAATAAAATGTTTGTTTTAGTTGTAACCACTGGAGAAACAATGGTTTTTTGCAATAGCACCTTCTACTCGACCGCTCAAAAACGGCTCTATTGTGGGAAAGTCTGTGGATTGTGTTGACAAATCACTATTCATCCAGAGTCCCTATAGTAGTTAGTCGACAATTGTCTGTATGAGTCGATAAGAATTGTTTCTTGAAGAGTGGTGAACTCTTCCTCACATTAAAATTATCGGATGTAAACTTTGCTAAATAAAGTTTTCTGTTTCGCTTTCTTTTGAGGCAGAGCGATGAAGAGGAGGTTATGGAATTTCTCCATTTTTTTCATTTAGAACATACATTCAGATTCACAGAGCTTTCTCACTTAGAACATATTTCGAACATACCTCTACCTCTGTACATCGCCAAACATTATCTACTCTTACAGAGCATATAAATTTCTTAATTGAAATAAGTGATCTATCAATCACCACAACAGTGCTGAAATACGAGCAATACTCAGAGACACTACACCATCGAAGAGCTGGCCCTACCTTTCTCGCAGTAATGTTACCAAGAGAACCTAGCAGGCACAAATAGGTGTTGAACTCTAGTGAGCGGTGAGTTGACAGTCACCGCAACGGTAAACGCTTATGAAAGTCGCGCAGATTTTTCCCTTGATGGTGTAGTAGATAATGCCGAACGCACCGGAAAGGATAGTCGCTGATTTCAAAGCACATCGGTTCCAAACTTTCCTTTTTCTCAGCACTCTTGAGCTTATATCTCACACCATGCAAAGTAGACAGTGGATAAACTTTTGTATTTGTCTGCCGTCGGTTGGAAAAGCCTCGCTTCACCTCACGGAATCGAACTCATTGTACCGGAGATTGTGATTTTTGTAGGGGAAAAGAATCCCCTGCTCTACAAAAGTTTTATCCAAATCGGAAATAAATTGTCATCATAAAAAAATATAACAAAAGGAGCACCCAGCAGGTTGAATGCGTAGAAATCAGTTAATTATCGAACTATGAAATGAACATTTTGCTCAGCTGTTTTCTTAAAAAATCGTTCTAGCAAGGGCTTATTTTCCGTCTTCATTTAGAAAAGTAATGGCCTTGAAGAGATTGTAAGTCAATCGCACTAACTAGTTCGTCTCAACCCTCCTAGATAGGCTTCATAAGCTTCGAATGGTGTATGGCAGAACAGTCAGTGAGACTATTGTGAAAAGTAGAACATTTTCATTTTTCTTCTATTACCTATGATTTCACATAATCCAGTTAAGAATGTGGTCCTTATCATAATCTCAAAGCAGGCTATTTGTTCAGGTAAAACAATAGAACTCATTACGACGAAAGCAACTCAAAGTTCTTCAGATCTTCACTTATCATTATAAACAATCTGCAGTTCTGTTGATTGTCTAGTGACTCAGTCTGGCATAACTAAGGAATCAGTATGGTACTCTCGTCATTTCAGCTCCATCCGAAGTGCTGTTTCGTGGGATATGAAGTGTACTGCACTTTTGTTGCAATGTTTTTAGTGCTTTCTAGAAATGTCGGGCCACAGTCAGCCCTTATGGGGCTATGCATACACACCTGCTATGTTTAGAACGCTTCGTCGATATGAGGAATTCGAACTGTCACTTAAATTATGCAATTCCAGCTGCCAACCCACGTATGCAAGTGTATTTTCGTACAAACAGAAAGCATGAATCAATCAGAAGCGGCAGAGATGGAGGGAGATGAAACCAGTGTGCTTAACGCAAATGTATCTGAATTCAAGTACAAATCCAAGTAAATGTAAAATACAAGATTATGTAGTAGTTTGAGTTAACAAGTACAGATAGAAATGTTACCGAAATTTTTAATTGCATGAGTGTTCCCGATCCAGCCATTATTTTAACCAAATGAATTTCTATCAGTAACCAATATTCGTAATAAATTGTTGGCTACTTCTAATTCCGAATGATGCAATCATAACTGACAGTTTTATGATTTCCTCAAAAGATAGAGTTACTATTCCATTTCGAGCCGTGCCCTTTCACCTATCTGCTCCAAGCGAATGCGATTTAGCCGTAGCGAACTTAAAAGTTTTTTGATTGAAACACTGGTTCTTCGTGGTCTGCTCTCGATAAGCTATAATAATTGCACATAATTATTGAAGGTACTCAGCAACTCATGAAACTCAAAATGGATGATGCCGATGCCGCCACATCAGCCATGATCCTGGAGGTATTGCACTACTTGTGCGCCCTTAAGGAGTTTGAGAGCGACAGGAGTCGATTGTTCACGAAGTACCCGATGATTGAAAGCCCTACACCACTGATTTTTTCCCATAACACAACATTGATACCCTTTATTTCAACTGTTTTCATAAACCTCACATGTTTAATCCATATCTTGAGCCTTTCATGAGGTGTGTTATGGCACTTTTATAATGAAAGACACGTGAAAGACCTTGAAAGGTAGAATAAACAACTTTTCAAATATCGAGAACAGTAAACTCTAGAAGAAGTTATCACAATTCAGTTCCTATCTTCAGAAATTGTATCATGTCATAAAAATTACTAGCCTGTTACTAACATGTTCTGATCAACCGTTTATGAAAGAACGAATATTACAGTCAAGTTTCGCATCAACGTTCTATCTGACCAATAGTAAGCTAATTTTGAAATTGATTCAGGCATGAATTATGAAAAGGGTAGGAAATCTGACTACTTTATTCTATTTTATTTTACACGCTCCTTTATCATAATCGACTGTGCGAATTCCAGCATGTCCTGTATTTGATTCATTTCCTTGCAATCATCCTCCACACAGAACTTTGAACATTTCACGTGTTACTTAAGCTGTTGCTTAAGGATCTTCACCTTCTTTATGAATACTGTAGAACACTGGTCAAACGATTTTTCTTGCAATCTAGGAAGTAGCAGAGCCAAGGCGCTCCCAGGCCTTCAGTTGACTGATTGTAGAGAAATTTTATAAAGGGATCGTACCAGGATATCGCCCCTCGCCTCGATTTCTAATGCATCGCATCACTAACCACTGCGCCAAACCGCTCTTAGGAGTTATAGATATCATAATATGATAGTTTTAAGGAAATATAGTAGGTAGAAAATGTAATACAACGTAATACAATACAACACAACTGATTACAATATAATGATATTCCGAGCAGATTTAAAAGGTAGATCGGTCTACTGTCATGTTCGCTTGAAACGCTGATGTTTTACCGACTATGACTTTTTTTTCAAGGAGCTCGTGAGTAGGACCACTGCCACCAAGGCCATACTCTCAGCCGAGTTTTGACCGTGTCAATAATTATTAAGAGTCAACCTTGAGTGGGATTGAACTGGGGATCACAAATGGGCATTAAATGCGATTAAGCTAAAGCCAAACTCAAGTTCATAAGAAATTAACATCTAATCATGCCAAATTTTTCCATAAAAACGCTGGAGTTGTACTAGTGTGGCTGAGAGGTTAGTTGTGCAGGTTATCAGGAAGCAAAGTACTGATTCGACTTCCTCCCTTTGCCATTCTTGTTGGAATACCTCATTCAGACTATCGTTGAATTCGCAAGGACATTTGAGTGATTTACTAATCTACGACATTTATAAGGGGAATGAAATCCTCAGTTAAACAGCAGTCGACATAAAATTCGAAATGTTGGAAAACTTTTTGAACGACGATTGGCGGAGACGAATCGGTGAATGCAAGAAGTGCTTGGAATGTACAGTAAAATGTGATGAGGGTCAGACGAAAAAAATTGAACTGTTAAGTAATAATGATGGTTTGCTTACATTAAATAATAAGTTTGACGTAAAATGCATATTTATTACTACGACTCTTACTTCAGAACCTCAACTACCTCATGTTTCCTGCAACTGCTCATTAAGTGTCCTCCCTTCATCCTTTTCCCATCCTCCCTGATTCCTTCCTTTCTCTTCCCTCCTTGCCGTTCTTTTGCCAACCTTTTTTTCCTCTTTCATCTAGATTCAACCGTCATCAGATAACGATTAACGTATGAAATTTCACGTTACAAAAAAAAATTCCTGCGGTGATTTCAATTCTACACTGATCTAGAAGGATATAACATGTTTTGAGCCATGTCTGAATGTTATACAGGCGCCTGTTTCCTCCTACCAGGACTCATCATTAGCACAACCCTCGGTTCAGCCGATCCCTCGACGTTATACTCCTCTATGAAGGAATCGACGCTGAATGATAAATTACCCAAGTCAAACGATAGAATTATCTGACATCGTAGTGACCGGCAGTCGAGCTTGCAACTTTTAAGTGAATTGTACCTTTCCATTTCACCATCACTACAATGTCAGGTAATTACATCATCTGACCTGTGGCATTTTATTACTCGGCGTCGATTCTTCATAGAGGAGTATAACCTCAAGAGATCGGCTTAACTAAGGGAGGGTGCAACTGATGAGTTCCGGCAGGACGAAACAGGCGCCTGTACAGCAATAGACATGGCTCAAAACATGCTACATCCTCATCAGATTATTATCGTTTAATCTAAGTCTATAAAAATGCGGTCGAATGAAGAGATGTGATCTATAAGATAAACATTCACTTTCTATCAGTCTTATCCAAACTGGCAGTAACCAAAAAATTCGGTGGCCGTGGTCGAAATGGCAATGCTTTGATTTTTCACTGCCTGTCGAAGTAGCAATGCATAGATACTGTTTTATTTTGAAAATTCATTCTCCTTTAACCTTGATTTTACCAATGATAAGAGCTTTTTCCTAGATTTAGTTGACGCCACGAGGCCGATATGAAACCTTCAAGCGTTCAAGAATTATCTTTTGTGGATCATGTGTTGTTCAATTCTTAAACGACATATTCTTATAAAATAAAAATAAGTATAGTCACAGGGAAGCTGACTTACTAGCAAACTTGAAATCTGATCTAAATATGCTACGAACTCCAATCACAATTAGCCCCATAAAGGTGCGCGCGCTTTGCATTACACCACTGAGGCATTAGCTCTGCTTCTTTCAAGCGTTTCACCCATGAGCGGAGGCTGTCCACAGTCACCTAATCGAAAAGAATAAGTGTAATTCCATATTCACCTCAAATCAGCCCAATAAACAAAGCATTATTGATATTAGTATGACACTGAGCAATGCCTATTACCACCGCTTTTCACACTCCCTCTCTATTTTGTTAACTCCATAAATGCCCTTTCTATAACTTTACTTTATAACGAATCGATTTCAAGAAATCAAGCAACTGAAAAGGCGAGTTAGACATTGGTGTACCAAACAGACGAACATTCCGCCTTTACTAAGAATTGAGAAAATTTCTTCGTACAGACTAGCCAGTCTAAATTTCAAATTTGAGGAAAGACCAGGGTTATGATGTTGTTTGAGAAGATTTACGCATAATATTCAAGTGAATGATTGAGCAAATCGTTTCAAAAATTGCTAGGCCCTGAATCACTCGAGTACTCTGAGTGCCAAGAAATTATTCACGATTACCAGAATAAGACCGTTTTTCGGCAAGAAAGTGAAAACAAATTTATTTTGCATATGGATAGAAAATATCAAAACTGATGTCACGATTTCCTCGCATAGCAGAAAGATTCAAAACTGAAGTCTCTGAAGTATCGCCACCAATGAAACATCGTACGCTTGTATAGACGCTCTTTCCTAGACGTAATTTCACAAGAACCTAAAAAAATTACTGTTTTGTTGAATTACTAAGTGGATATGGAAATCATTTGGAATGTTGGCAGCGAATAATTCACTCTAACTTCCGGTAATATAGAAAACGTAAAAGCAAACAGACACGTCCTTCAATAATCCTAAATTGGTGGACTGTCAATTAGTGATCGCCGCGATTCAATATTTTTTTCCACAAGAAGCTTCGAAAGATACCGCACAGTTGGATGGAAAAATCTGCTTTTTCTTCGAGATCGTTCAAAATAATGTCTTGTGCTGATTCTTCAGGGTCTACACAAATTTTGTGACACGCATGATTGCGTTAGTGATCGAGTATCAGAATAGTCAACTGATTCTGCACAACGCAGCAGATTCCTGCATTTTGCGCGAGATTTCTTTCTTTTGATCCTTTTCACCATCTACAAGAAGGTAGCTTCTTGGAATCTTCTGATACTGATATGAATTTAATTTGTGAAAAAGTCAACAGACTTCAAAGTAGTTCCCGGATACTTGATTACAGACCCTTGGCATAACCGACGTTATTACGTATGCTTGGGTATCTAGCGAATGCACCAATTAACCCAAGGCTTTGACCCAAAGAAACCCATGCTCTGTATCCACCTCCTGGAATGTCCAAATCAGCGCTTGCGATTAAGGCTTTATGCGTTATATAGAGAAGCACAACATAATGGTGCCGAACTGACTTAAGACACTCTAAGCAAATGCGCGATTTTGTTTTTTGCATGAATGATGAACTGATCGATGGAAAGCTTCTATACAGCACTTATCCATCCAGATAGCAAAAGTGAAGATTTCGTCTTTCTCGAACGACCTTTGAATCTACACTCGAATCACATGAAATTATATCGAAAATTAAAGTACGATACGTGCAAGCTCCATCTAAACATCAACTGTAATTTCTTTTCTCAATTTTTCCTGAGAATTAAGCAATACGATCAGTGTAAACGACCTGTTTGAAGCAACGTTTTCCGCGCCACATTAAACTAGAACAATTACACACAAACACGTTTCAATTGAAAATTTTTCCGGACAGTTCATTCTGATCATTCCCTTTAGCCAAACGCCAATTCGACCCCTTGTAAAAAATGTATTTCTCAGTCTTTTTCGATGCTCGAATACGTTCGTAGCACAATTCAAAACAATTTGAACGGTCTATCTTATCTTCAAAAAGCCTCCTTATTTCCCTGAGAGAGCAAAAATAAAATTTTGTTCCTCATGAAAGACTTCTCGCTGACCGATGCTTTTCCTTCGGAGTTTCACTAACCAATCGATAGATCAAATCTCAAGAATTTCAACAATTTATTTGGTTTTTATGATGGACCTTTGTATTGCGCTGTAACAGCCAAACGAAGATTGGGTCTTGCAAAAAGATGAATCACTTCAACTACCTCTCTTCACTTTGATCCATTGAGAAGATCGTATTTGGTGATTATTTCCATTGTTTAAATAATTTATGATAGCTTAAATCAAGAAACTGAATGGTTTATTATGTTTTCGAAAAGGCCTTGTCACTGCGTTGAAACAGCAAAAATAATAATTTGTTCCTCATTCAAAGATTTCTCGCTGACCAGGGCCCCTCTCATGTGATTTCAAGATCCAAACGATAGATCGAATCTCAAGGATTCCAGAAAGGTTTTTAGATTCTTTAACGGACTTCGTAATGCGTTTGACAACCAAAAGAAAATGGGTTTTGCTTTTGATGTTTTTTCCACATTTGCGAAGCCCAACATTCTTTTGGCTGTTACAGCGTGATATAAGGTCGATATTCGAAAGTAAATAAATCGTTGGAATCCTGAGATCTAATCTATAGATTAGTCATTGAAACTCCAAAGGGAAAGCTTTGATCAGTGAGAAATCTTCTAATGAGCAACAAAATATTATTTTTGCTCTTTCTGTGCAATAATAAGGCCTTTTTGGAGAAGAAATACATCACTGGAATTTCTATGATCTGAACTATCGAATGTACACTTGATTATTGAAAACGACCAAAAAATACCTTTTTCCCAAGGCATCAATTTGAGGAGCGGATAAAAAGTGATTCAGTTTTGCGAAACCCAATTTTCTTTTGGCGGTTACAGCGTAATGAGTGGTCCTTTTGAAATCAAATAAATCAATGAAATCCCTAAGATTCGTTTTATCGACTAAGTATTCAAACTCCGAAGGAAAAGCTTTGGTCAGCGAGAAATCTATCAATGAGAAACGAAATTTTATTTTGCCTCCTCAGCGAAATAAGGCTTTCTTGAAAAGAGAAGAACCATTCAAATTGTTTTCATTTACGCTATCGAATGATTATTCAATCGTCAAAAACAAGCGCAAACAAGCTTTTTACAAGGGGTCGAAGTGGTGCTTGACTAAAGGAAATGTACCGCACATTTTTTTGGACTTACGGGCTAAAATAGATCTTTACAACCGCAATTTTTCAGTTCCTCTAATTTTTTTGTTCCCCACAGCAAGTCTTTGATGCAAATTGTTGCTACGATAACGTACAACTAAACTACCAAAAGAGTGTCGGCTGGGGAAATGTACGAACTCACTAATGCCGGCTGGTCGTAGAGCGTTTCACCGTTTTCGTCGCACACATCTCTGCCTTTGTCATCCAGAATGGTCCTCGACGGAACCTCAATCACGGCTTTGAATATCACTTCCGCCACATCCGTTTTGAATGGAACTAGACGGTTTATTCTCCTATATTCAGTCAAAAGCCAACGTTTTATCGCAATATTGTGGTAATTGAATGTTCCTAGGTACTGAATTGTGACCTATAGCAAAAGTCATTTCCTGGTTCAGCAGATGATAGTCTCAAGATGGTGTACCTACTCAATAAACCCAAGGATCTGCGGATCTGCGATTACTTGCAGATACCAGTCAAATATAAATTGTTATAAGACAGACGAGATCTCTTCGTGGCCACGAATCATCATTCAGTCTATTAAGCAATGACTGTGAAGCGCGTTACATTTGAGCGGGACTCTGATAATTACATAAAAAGCGAACAAATAACATACTCACTTTATTCAAAGGAAAGCCACCATACTGCGAACTGACGCCTGATGCGGAGATGTAAGTGATTTTTATGCCTTTGCTCATTGTGACTTGATCGTACTGAATTATGAAAGAGTTTCCTCAATGCTTTCCAAAGAACAGATTAGACTTTTTCGCTTAATTCAGTGAAAGAGAAAAAAATTCGGAAAAATATTAATATAGAGCGACAACGAATCTTCGAAGCTTTAACCACTAACATGACGCTGGCATGAATAGCCGCAAAACTGGCCGTTCACATAAAACATCCGCGAAGATGTTTTCGTAACACCAAATTTCACGAAAAGGTTTTCGTTATCGACAGCAACTGCACATTGACACGGATTAGAGGCGTGGAAGTAATGGGCATCAGGATCGCCTCAGACAAATCAAGGTCACAGGACGGTAAACTTTCGGATGGTCCACAACGACTGACAATATTGCCAACGTTGGATGTTTAGGAGAGGTGAAGTAATATATCTAACTTCACGATTACGGAAATAAGTACTATTTCGACCAGACAAAATTCACGCCATGGCGGCAGAAAACAGCAGATCCTCATGGTCAAACCAAGTACTGAACAAACCACCTTCATGGATGATCGTTGCAGAACAACAAAACGAATAGAAGAACTGGGAAGAGCACAATACGTGCAAACAGTTTCGCCGAATATTGAATTGTATCATAATTTTGTTTGCATTTCGACACTTTTGTTAATCCACCGTTTTACTTTACACTTTAATGATCCGTCTCCACCGCGCTTTCTTTTTTTCATCTATGCGGATCCCAGTACTTTTAGCATTCAGTTCATTTCCTTGTCTTCTTTCTGAACGTCGTAGAAAACTGATAGAGCGCGCCTCCTTGCGATCTAGAGGATAGCCTGACAGTGGCTTTCCATAAGGCGCTCGTCGTTGACTGCCGGAAGTCGAGATCATAACTACGAAGCCGCTTAGTTGATTCTATGCTATTGATTATGCAAACTAATCAATCAACAACATAATCACCATGAAGATCAATAATTTGCAACGTTGCACAGTAGATTGGATGCCATCCTACCAGAAAGAATGAGGCTGGCGGTCAAGAGAGTCGGTGAGGTCTCTTTTGAGCTGGCTGTAGCTCTGAGATTTTCACTCTGCAAATGCTGCTTCAGAGAGCCGAAGAGATGTTATTCCAGTTGAGCAACACCAGGGCTATAAGGTGACGTGGCGATCTCTAAGCGGCAAGTGGACTTTGCAATGTGAGGTCGAGGATTATACAGGAGAAGGGCGACAGTGAGTCGGTTCGGGCGCTTCTGTGGCACTGCTGGCGGCCGAACTTTAGGAGTTGTTGCCCGTCCGTCGTTGGCACTTATTGCTTGCTTGTTGTCAAGCAGTTCCCAGAACAGCATGCTCTGTCAATTCTAGAAAGCCGAGAACATAATCTTCCGGACATGGAACTTGTGCCTTGATTGTGTTGGTGAGTTTTTGCCGCGCAGTGCAGCCGTGGTTGGTCAATGCATCACGTGCTCATTGTGGTAACTATTTGAGGTAGATTTCAATTATATGGCGAACGATGGTGATCCGGTGCGATGATAAAAAGTTCTAGAACACACTTCAACATACTCCAGCTTTTTGACGCTGATCCGATTCAAATAGAAAAAAAAACGCGAGATAAAACAAAATGGCGAAAGAAATTATGGGACAACCCAATATTTAAGTGGATTCAAAAGCATTGAAAAACGGTATCATTACCAATTCCGAGAAAAAGCAGCAATGAGACAGCGTTTTGAATTTCGAGTTCAACGATTAAGAGGAAACAGATCTCTTCTACTTTCTTCCATAGCGTTCATATCACACCGCACGTCTTCAAACCATTGCATTACCGTACTCGTTGACAAAGGTGTAGCGCAGTGGTTAGAGATGGGTGACAACACGCACGCGGTCATTGGTTCATTACTCTTTCTAGGACCACCATGTCTTCCATTTATCCGGAGCACGAAAACCATTAGAGTTATCTTGATGGTTAGCACTGGTCACTTTATACATCGAGTCATTAGAAGCTATACATGACTGTCACCACTTTCGATGCTGATGAATTACAATGCATGGTGCGTCCGTCAGAGATTGATGAACGTCAAACGATTTAACCTTTATCCTTTATGAATTTATAAATGATATAGCGATTTGAAGTAGAAACAACAGTGAAATGACCCAGCTTTGAAGGAAAATTTCGATTGGTAAAATCGAAGGAACTCGAAAACCTCACCACACCACATTCCAAAGGCAGTACGGTCTCGTTCCCACCAAGCTTTGGTGTCCAGTTTGAGTGCTAAATGACTATAAAGTAATAACTTACAGCTCAAATTTTTCGCAAAAAAATGGTTGGGACGTTAACAGAAACCCATATTATTACTATATCGCGTAGCGCAGTACGATTATGAGTGCCTTAAATGCACTAGTTTCTGGTGCAATCCCACATTTTGAGGTCATCAAATGTTTAGTTCATTTGGGGTGGGCGAATTGCTACCGAGCTTATTTGCGATGATAAAATCATAAATTGACAGATTGGTAAGCCATTGCAATTCATTCCGCAAGCCCCAAAGTATCCGACGACCTTTACAATGCTATGAATGAGGTCGATGCATGACGCTCAAAAGACTTGTCAACGCCGAACGCTATACCATTCAACAATTTTTAACTAGCAAATAATTTATGAATGATTGTAGTAGTGGTATTTATAGTTAAAAGGGGCAAACTTTACAATAGACATTACCAATTTGAATTCGAACAAGAAGCACGGCTCTCCATTATCGAAGCCGTAGTTGTTAACAGCTGTGCAACCTCCTGTATCGAATACCTTCAGAGGAAACTCGCACCAAGCATGCGATGGCTGGAAAATTCTATACAGTCAGCTGGTGATGGAGGAATTGAGGCTTTGCACGACTTGATTATTGAAAGTATAGGATGAAAATGATAATAAATGAGCCTAAATGTGCTAAATGATAGAAGAAATTCGGAAAAAAAATCTTGCCAGATATGATGGATATGATGCTTATAGTTTATTTTTACTGACTTATCTTTTTAATCATTATAGATAATGTGGAAGCATTGTCATTTCAATCACGTGCTCAGCTTAACGGGGTTCAACTTACCGTTGGAAGAGTATTAGCAAAAAAAAGTTGAACATTATCAGTTTGAACACTTGCTTCCGCCTACCTGGGTTGAATGCCGATTGTGCTCCCCAGATCAATCCCTTTTGAGGGTGATGGGTGATAGCCATGATTACGATGAAATTATGGTTGGGGGAAAGGGCGAGAAGAGGGCACCCATAGTGTAGTGTAACGCGCAATGTCCAGAAAGGGCCAGTTTGTGGTTCGAGTCCATCACACATATTTGAGATTCCAAATTTCTAAAGAAGTTGTAACTCAAAATAATTAACTTTTATGTGAGGAACTAGAACAAAAATAGGACCTAAATGCATTTGAAAATTGAATCTTGAACAATCGAAACGTATATTTAGTTGCCAAACTGTCCCGCTCCAAAAATGGCGCAAAGATTTTTTACTTCGCATCGTGGGATGTCGTTAGTACATGATTAACATCTTTCCAAACGTTTTTTCGTGACATTTCTTCAATGAAACTAGTGATGAAGACGTTTCTCAATCCTGTCAGTTTGAATAAAACAGATCGAAAATACAAGTTAATTGTATGTGACACTGCTCAAGCAAATTTAGGACAAGATTTTCCTCCTTCCACGTCCCTATATTAACCGTTCCTTAACAATAGTTGAATTTAGATGAAGGAGAAGAAAACAGAGTGGGTGGAGGAGGAGGAAAAATGACGAGTTGGGGAGGAGGGAAGTTGCCTAATCAGCAAACAAGGAATATGGATTGCTTGGAGTTTGAGGAGTGATATGTGTAACTACGTAATTGATATGCTAAGTCTCTTGTTTCAAATTTCTCTTCATCACATTTTACTGTACGGATCCAAGCATTTCTTGTGTTCGGAGATCGGCCTCACATCAACCAAGTCTTCGAACATTTCGCGTGTTGTTTCAATGCTACTTGAGAATTTCGATTTCATGAATGTCGCAGAATGATGATAGAGTAGTGTCATTGGAATTTTGAGGATAGTCAAACTAAGGCGTTCTCACGTGATTGCGCGCAAGTGTTGTAGTAGGGAGTCGAACCAATACTTTCCTTCCGCATGGCTTGCTTCATTAACCATTCAGACGCTCCCCTACTATTAAAAATATACAAAATAAATTTACAACACGACATGGATATTTAATATGACAATTAAAAAGACTGAATCGAATGGTGTCCAACAATATAATTATAATGTAATGCTATGGTCAGCTGCAAGAATGGTGAGATACGAGGAAAACTCGGGACTCCTGGAGGACAAATTTGGATGAGTGAAAATTGGAACTTTGTGACTTTGACTACAGCTCATGCTCAACTGCGTTTGATGACGATTTGTGCCCCCCCCACTCCATCAATCCCGTGAGAAATATTGCTGATAGTAGCCGATACAATCAAAACCTGGCTGAGAGAAAATCGGATGCGACATTGATGCAATATTACCTTTTATCGTGCCCTGTCTTGTATATCTATATCTGTGTAATTTATCGTCACGTTATTGAATTATTTTCCATCTATTAAATTTACTATTCTCTTCACAGTTCTGTTTCTAAGTCAAGACTGGTGAAGTAACTTACTTTTTCGTTCGCCTCGCACGTCTTTGTGAAATTCGATCGTGATATTTGCTCTTTCTTATACGCTTAAATGGAAGAAATTAATAGCAAACTAATGATTTTTATAAAATAATATATTCTCAAAATCAAGAACATAATTGAGACCACTCATTTAAAGTTAAGTCCATTATTCGAAGAAAAATCGCCAAATATTACTTTCAGATATCAATGTTTTTTTTCGTGAAAAATCCTTGTAGTTGTACTTTCAATCACCTTCGAGATAATCGCGGATAATCGACCCGTATCGTCCTTTAATAACTTTATCTTTTGAGAGATTAACGAAACTATTAGTTATGGCTGTTCCAAAGTCGGGAACCATACGTAATCCTGAAATCGCGTTTGATAAATAATATTACATAAAGCTTTGTCTACTCAATATGATGACTGACTCAGAACTTTGTACGATTAAAATTGATCATAACGTTTGGCCTATCCTCTTTGAAAACAACAGTAATTAACAGATATGGTAAAACACGAGGAGAACTTTCAACTTGGAAGTCTCACGTATCTCAGGAACTGGTAAGCAGTAAAACAATTACAATTTTGATTTCAACCTCGGCTTTGGCTTAACTGTGTTTGATGTCGAACTGTGCTTCCTATATCAAAACCGTTGACAAGTGAATTGCTCACAGTCACCGAAAAGGTTCACTTTTTTGGGACCATGGGCTCACCTTCTCTGCATCTTTAGCCCTCAGCGTGTGAACGCATCGAATGTAATGTCGTATTAATTTCAATTGTATTACTGTCACTGCTTTTCTGCTTATAACAACATAAATAAAATAAGTTGAAAATTATAACAATAATACGCCAAAATTCTAGTTTTTTTACTTTTTCCGCAGTGAGTGTTATGAAGAGACAAAAACACGGCCTCAGGCGGGAATCGAACATGCGTTTTTTCCATACCGGGGACGTTTTTGATCACCACTCAACTCTCTTAGATATATATGTAACATACAGTAATACAGTTTTGTACACAATACAATAACAATAATACGTTTTTTGCTCACCACATAATTCTCTTAGGTACATATGTAACAATAATACGGCTGAAATAATACAATAATGAATTCATTATGCTCCCACGCTGGGGATTAGAGATTAGGGGAGGTTGATCCACGATTCCGAAAAGGTTCAAAACATGACTGGGAAGAGAGAGAGAGAGAGTGAGTGAGTGTGAGAGATAACATAAAGGTTTCAACTGTATCGAGTAAAGCACGTTGCACGGAGAGACAAAATAATCTAATTTGAGGCATAATGGTAGCTCGAGATCACGATACAAACATCAAGTTTCAAGCTTTCCTCGCATCTTTTTGGCCATATTTCACATCGTATCCTGTCCTCATAGTTAAAATTAAGCAGTAAATAAAAGTCAAAATCGAAATATTATTCAGTTTTTTGAAATAGCCAATCTTTGGAATAGCTTTGCAGATTAAAGAGCAAGACTACAACTAACGAGTTGTTAAACCACTTGATAACGTGTCAGATTCTTCTAAGCTCTTCAGTCATGAAATGCGGATCGTATTTTCGCTATCGCTAACAAAGTGCCTGATAACAAAAAGAAAAAATTGGAGATATCTTCTGTTGCTACATGGCTAACGTATCTGGTAACTAGCCAGTCGTAGGAAGACCCACACAATCAATAAGCAGGAAAAAATTACTAAAATATTCAAAAGGAACTGGTGTTGGGAAATACATCCAAGTTTATGCAGATATGTTTCGTTAGCAACGCTGAATATGGAACAAACGAATGTCGGAGTTCAACAGTATCACGCCGCGAAACGAAATCTAATCTTCATTCTGACGTTCAACTGTGCTAGAGAACATAAGCAGACGCAATTACATAAGAAACAAACTAATTCCCGTTGGTTAGAGATCACATACTACACGCAAGTCTCATAGCCCTCATGATAAACTACTTTTGAAAAGAGAAATAAGCAACCAGTGAAGGACCGCCATGACCGTTACCATGCGTGAAAAGGGTTCACAAGGGAACATTCGTATCCACAGCATGACTAACCTAATTGAGAGTGCTGTAAAGTTCTTCACAAAAAATAGTCTATCGCATATGTCAATAAAATCAGTGAAACTCAAGCAAAAAAAGCAGGATTCCGATAGAAATTCTGCAGCATGCATCACAATCAAACAGTAAGTGGTGGCGCAGAACTCAACTGAAATGCCCCTTGACTTTTATTTTGAGTTAATTTATCAGAAAAAAAGGAGGATTTTTCCGTTAGACGGCACGGGAAAAAGAAATGAGTCCTTTCGCTGAACAAGAACATTTCAAATGCTCGCTAAAGATTATTTATAAGCTTGAATCTCTGGCTAGAGTAGCACGTTGCCGTTTTTGAAAGAGTCTTTCTATAGCGCTGTAGCATAAAAATAATTATGTTTCACACCCGCCGCGGGCCTTCATTTTTATGGCGAGTGTTATTCGCTGCAAGCACGAAAACTATATAAAACGTAGAGAAATTCTCGTAATATCTAATCAGCCTTTTTATCTGGAGTTTTTGTTTCAAAGATAAAATTTCTAATTGAATAACAAGCTGCACCCCACATGTCTAAAGAGTCAGGCCATCAATCGATCGTCCCGCCTCCAGCCCGTGGCTTGACCGATAAACAAAGTCGCCAAATATGTGGAACCTGATCTTATCTTCGCTGCCACATTTCAGTGAATCGGTCTTTCCCAATAATAAGCACGGTGTTGGATTGATTGAAATTTACGCTATCGAATGATTACTAATAGTCTAAAGAGAGAACTTTGTCCGGCGAGTTTTAAACACAAATGTTTTCTTCCTCCTACAGCGCTATAAAGGAGCTTTTCAAAAAGCAGGCACATTTTTGAGCTCTTCGAGACTTGTTTGTCCAAAGAGTATTAGCGATCTAGGGAAGGAGTTTTGTGCAGCAAAATATAAGCGCGATAAAACAAAAAACGCGTGGTGCATGGGAAACATAAGTTTATTCTGGATGCTACAGCGCTATAAAAAGACTTTTCAAACACTGGACACGTTCTGTTAAGAGTTTTAAGCTTTTTTGACAATTAACACTCTGATTGTAAGCTCTTTTACAGCAAAAGGGATTGGAATTTCATCCCGTGCTGTCTAATGGAAAAATACAGGAAACATGGCTTATAGGCGTCTGTAGATCTAGTGGTCGAGTAATCCTATAAAAGAGTGAGTAAATGATATAGAATTATAATCATAAAAATGTATAATGAACTTGCTGAGAATAAATACACAACATGAAGGGCGAACTATACGGAAGCCTAAGAGCAGTGTGACGATTAGTAAACGAGCGAAACGAAGTTCTATATAATTTGTGAAAACGACAATCATGTCGTTGTAGTCACCGGAAGTGAGTAATGTTGAAATATTTAATTTTAATTTTTATGCCCAACATGTTCGAAAAGGTTCAATTTTTCATCATCATAAGAGCCCAGAGCAAACTTACCCTGAGAAATTCTGAGTTTTTCCGAAGATAAATCGTTCATCACTCGTCCGAAACCAATTAATAAAAAGAGAAAAAGCACCAATATAAGACAGATAAGTAATATCGATGCACCTATAAGTATTTTCATACAATATGCAAAAATAAACCATTTGTGAGGATAATGTAAAGCATCTTTGTTGGAAGAACAGTAGGTTCAATTTTTCCCTTCGACATCAGGTACCTGTGGTGTCGAACAGCACATAGACACACACAGTAATACACATAAGATTCTCGCTTCAATTCATGCTTTGCGCTGACTAATCCCTGCCCCTTCACCTGTACGACTTCAGAACATTCGCACAAATGTCTGGGAAAAATTACTGATATCACATTGGCGCCCATAAGTTGTGGACTTGCCAAATGCGCATCAAACACAGTGCGATGCATATCTCATTTCCAGGAATGGGCAACGACGATCTACACATCTTCTGTAGCAAACAAAAAAACATAACCTACTGGTTAATTAGAGAGATCTTTCCCGTTACCAGGTAGGGCTTTTTGAAGAAGAGTTTTTGCTGAACAGAAACTTTTCACTGAATTTAACTATTATTAAAAAGCTTAAATGTCGGAGAATTTAAAGATGTACTTTTTCCAAACAGGTTTTCTTACGGCGGTGTAGCATCATAACAAAATTATATTTCACACGCATCGAGCTTATTGCGCTTTTATCTTGCAGAACAGAGCTCTTTCTTTAGACTAATGATAACCATTCGACATCTTAATTTTCGGCAATTTCGACACTACGCTCGTTCCCTGAAAAGACCTTTGCACTGCGCTGTAGCGAAGAAAATGAGATTCAGCTTCAATTGCGTCGTGCATGCGCTGGTTTCCTACTAAATTCAGGATTCTTCTCTGGCTTGACAAAAAATCTAGTTTCGTCCTTACAGACTCGTCAGCCGGGCAGAACCAGCCGTCTTTCGATCTTTTCATAGTCAGTTCTCTCGGGAGCCTCACACTCCTTATAGAGAGTCATCGAAGACAAACGTTTTACACACCATGTCAAGTGAAACATTCCACCCAACACAGAGTGTTGCGCACTCGATTGCTCGGCTCAAATAACAATGAAAGGATCTATTGAAATTTGAGTGTGGTTTAAACAAAGCACTCGAAATAAAGGTATAATTATGATAAAAGTACCAGCCAAAGAGCAATCAAGTGCGCAACACTCTGTGTTGGGTGAAAGTTTTACCTGACATGGAGTGTTAAGCGTTCGTCTTCGATGACTCTCCATAAGGAGTGTGAAGCTCCCGAGAGAACTGACTATGGAAAGGTCGACATACGACTGATTCTGTCCAGCTAACGAGTCTGTAGGGGCGAAATATGTATCGCGCTGTACAAGAGCCCTTACCAGACCACATGACAAGTTGGCTCAAATGAAAATGAAAGGATCTGTTGCAATTTTAGGGTGTTCTAAACAAAACACTCGAAATTAAGGTATAAAAAATCTAGTATTTTGACTCGTCAAAATTTCCTCTACACGTTCACTGTGCTTCATGTTTAATAAAAATAATTCTAAGCACTGATACAGTAAAACAAAGTTTCTTCTACAGTTTTAACATAAAAATCTGAAAATCTCTGTAAAATGAAGAAAAAACAAAAATCTTTGCGATAAGGCGTGACGCGTTTGAAAGACAACTTTACTGTTTCTGCTACAGCGCTGTAAAATGCCTTTCTAAAAAATCAAACAGACTTTCAAAATCTTCGAGATTTATGCTATCGAATGACTACTAGTAGTCAAGGGAAGAGTCCTGTCCCGCAAATAATACGTTGACGCACGATAATGCGCAACTCGTGTTAAACAATCTAAGAAGGCTTTCCTAAAAATTATGTGCATTGTTGAACACTCGAGATTTGCGCCGTCAATGGCTACTGACAGTTTTAGAGAAAAGCTTTGTCCAGCGAAATGTAAACGTGATAATGATAAAAAAGCGCAAACATAATTTTTTTTCGTATGCTACAGCGCAGTAGGAAGACTTTTCTAGGAAAAATAATTTCGAAATCCCCAAGATTTAAGCTTTCGAATGGATACAATCAGTAGTCTAAGAAAAAAATTCTTGCCTAGCAAAGATTTCTCCTTGAAAAATCTCTGCCCGACAACGGAAAAGATCCGTTCAGAAAGACCACCTCAGTCTGCATCCTCAGAACAGAAGTAGAAGTCAAAGCTTCAATGGTTTGCTCTTTCACGAATCTAGGCATGTGTAAATTTGTGTCTGGCTTTTGTAATTGCGTGGTACAAAATTCTCGTGAGACTTATTATCTCAATTTTCATCAACGTTCCTTTTATTAAGTACTGTATTTGTATTTCATCAGAAGATGTATTCCATTCAATTAAAAGGAAATGCAAACATTTAATAAAGATCTCCGCTCAGCGCACACCAGCTGCGTGAATATGAAAAACGCGAACGATAAATAAAAAGTGTCTGAGCTAACTTTTCTTTGTAACTCTGGTTTTCTTATCGTAATTCCAGCTCTTCCATACTTGTAAGTAGCATTTCAATGTAGATATGGAGATGTTCGAGATTTGAGAAGATAAAAACTAGGTATCTATTACCTCGGAGCCCCATCAGATTTGAAAAGACGTGCTTTCCTTATTGAGTGGAACAAATAAGCCAGTTTGATATAGAAAGATAATAAGGAAGAAAGAGGGCAAAACGTTCGATGTTCAGATTCCTTGAGGGAAGCGCCATGCATTGGACTTTATGAGGGACCGCACAACCAGTCACATGCATACCCATTCTGAACGATCATTTTCAAGAGCCTACTAATGCATTGAATCGGTGTCTGCCATTCTCCTAAGCAAGTCGGATAAAATTTACTAACCCTAGTAAAGGATTTAAGATCAATTAATGACGTATGTGTATGTGAGTCAGGTCAGCTTTAACCAATAGGCTCGCGTGTTCTTCGATAAAAACACTCGTTATAGAAATGAGCGTTAATTCATAGACTTCGTTTATTGTGTTTGTTAAAATAGTTGGAGATTGTTCTAAAGTGTAACGGAGGAGTGTGTTTCGAGGAAAAAAAACGATATAATATTATTGAATTACTTTTAACGAACTCACCAACACAAAAAATCCGCTGGTTTAATCGAAGATTTACATCATAAAGTATCTTATCGAATGTGACATGCACCGTAGATCTACAAAGAAGCTATTTTCATTTCTTATACACGTTTAATAGATCGTTTTGCATTCCATCCTTTTTTTCTGACTCTATAAGGTTAGCGAAATCGCCATCACCTTGAACGAGAGGAAGACGCATTTCTTTTACCTGCCTCTTACGTCTTTTACGCATCTGTCGTCACTGGGTTTTTGATCTTTTGGGTGAAAAATTAATCAAGGAAAGAATTTAGAAGATTATACTGATGTGCGGAATATCGTATATTAAGATGATGACTTTGGAAAGGTGAGAAAGTATGGATTCGGCTACTCACGATCTCGAGTAAATGAGCTCATCTTGATATCACACCTTCTAGATCAAACGGAATTCTCGTTCTTGGCGATAAATTCAGTTAATGTGCTTCGTCTTTGCCATAAACTGCGGAATCACCTGTATCACCTGTCGTCCCGCTGATCGTCGAGTGACTCGAGCGGGTACCCATTTTTCCCTATCGCGTGCAAGAGTAGCCCAGTGGGTCCCCCTCGCTCTAGGGATTCGCTGAGCATCATATCTTTCTTCTATCGCTTTCGTGAAGAAATCGGACCAACGGGTCAGCGGTCTTCCTTTAGAGCGCTTGACGTTCCGAGGAATCCAGTCGGTAACGGCTCTCGTCCATTGGTTGTCGTTGAAGCGCATCACGTGTCCGGCCCACCTTATTTTCGATATCCTGGCGTGTAGAACGGTGTCTCTGATTTTCGATCGTTGACGTAGGTCGGAACTTCGGATCCTCTCTCCCATTTGCGAGATGCGGGATACTCCTAGCATCGACCTTTCGACTGCGCGTTCGATAACGGCAAGTGATCTTTCATCCTGCTTAGGTAGCGACCAGGTTTCTGCTGCATACGTCAGGGCAGGAATAATTGTCGAGTCGAAAAGGTGGGCACGGAGTCGGATGTTCTTTGTCTTCTTTATTACATCTTAGATGCTCTTAAACGTTCCCCAAGCCGTTCCCAAGCCCAAGCGCCCCAAACTGCGGAATAGCAAAAACAAAAAAAAAAAGAATTATCAATGAAGTATAAATGATACTCAATGAACTCATTGAGGTAATGACAATGGTAGAGCCAAGAATTAAGCAAATGAAGACTCAGTTCATAAGTAAGTCCAGGTGCGACGGAAACAGATTCATGAATCCGTTTGGCTAACGCATTTTTGACGTCTTATATTTCAGCACATTCGCTATGAGTGGATTTGGACTCATACCGGCTCAACTGCTTTCTCCTGTCCTTAGAAAGGAGTCGCGCTCTTTGGAATCATGTGGGCCATTTTCTACGTGTATCAGTGTATTACTGTGCCAAAAGATACTGCAAATGGATCAAGGGAAAACTCGAGAACGACATCAAATTTAACGTGGGTCTGACACTCTCGACTCAGCCATTGAATTTATGATTCCATACTTCGTACTAAAATACATCTGTCTAATGTTAAGTTAGAATAAAGCCATTATAACCTTTTTATTCTATTGAAAATCAGAGAGGAGAGACAAGAAAGTTGCAGCAGAGCAGTCAGCATCAAGTAAAGATGAATCGATTCCTGGATAATCAAATAATCACCTTATTCACAAGACCCCAGCAATTATAAGGCTAAAAGTATCATAAATGAAGTTACAATTCATCCTTTCATGAAGACTGAAGGAATCAAAAAATCAAGCTAATGTAACTGTCTCTGAAAACTTACCCTTCAGTATAATCCTATCCAAAAATGACAAGTAATACTAAAAATAAAAGCAGTATTTTACAACGGTCACATCTGTTATTATACAGATTACTTGATGTGTAAATTTTGTGTTCCAATAAAAATATGAACCAACCCATTCAGCTCGCCCACAATTGGCCTAATATCATTAAGCCCATCAGATGACATGTCAACGGCTTCCTGATGGCCATTGGATACCAACACATATTGTTCTGACGCCATCGTTTACAGTCACAAACATTCCATCTTGAATTTTTGAATATGTACGCCCAAATATCAATGAAAAAATGACAACGATGACGACGATATTGACATTAGCAGTAATTAAGCTAATACAAGATCCGAATATTTGATGAATGGCGTAAATATGAGCACAACTAACTCCAGAATCCAAAAAATTAATAACTCGTTGAACCACAAAACTATCAGTTGAGTGGAAATTTCCCTTGAATGCTCATGACTCTTCATGAGTCATTCAAAAATTCAATCTATCAATGAATAATGAATGAGATGGCTTGCATCTATTTTGCAGTCAATGTGGTCTCAAATAAAATTGACTGTGCACGGATTTGAAATGTGATACAGCGAAAAAGGACAAGCACAGTGATTCAGAAACCCGTGCACTACCGTGCTTCAACATCTAATGCTGGTCAGTGAATCAGTGTTCTTACTGAATAAACACGAGGTTCTCATTATAGTTTTATTTACACAAGCCGACGTTTCCGCGGACTTCACCGCTTTCAAAGCATGGCAAGATCAAAGAAAGAAACTGCTACGATGTTTACAAAAATCAAAGTTTATAACTCGAAATACAATAAATTCTTGAGCTTTGAGTTGACCTAAAGTAACAGCAAAAATTTATGCGGCTAACATCTTGCGTCGGAGTGAGGTAATTAGAGACGTTTTTTACGGTCATGCGTTGTCGAATCGAATCAAATCCTAGTGATGAAGAGCACGACTTGAACTTCGAAGTGTTTTCCCTATTGGAACCACTTGAAAGAAGACGAGAACGTCAAGGAAAGAAAACTCTCTGTCACCTCTGTGATAGCTTTATGATGTTGTTTTCTACTTAACACGCTAAACACAGCATGACTTTTCTGGACATGCATCATACAGTAAATTTTCAACTTAGTCCAGTTTCGCCCAGTAACTCACTGCTCAAAAATCTTGAATTAAGTTTATATTTCGATTTGGCTTTGGTTTAGGCTTAGACTTAGGCTTCGGCTTAGGCTTACGCCTAGGCTTAGGCTTATTATTACGCAAAGTTCAGATCGTAAATCTTATCAAGAGAGGCTCTAGGTTTTCCAAAATATGATTGTATTATAGCTTAAATAAAAGCTTAGCGCGTTCGCGACAATACGCATTAATTTCAACGCGTGTGGTGCAAAAAGAATAGCTCACGTCAAGTTCAAATCACCGTATCACAGCTCATATCGAAACCTATTATTTGATTAGAATTAAATTAGAACCAATTTCGTGTCAAGCCTCGTGTTCTGGATCTGAAAGCAGCTGAATAATTGATACTTCGTTCAGTTGTCTCATTTCATTTCGTTCACTTTGTTGTTTCGCAATGGAAATTCATCGCGTTGCAATTGTAGGTCTGCGTGCGAGAGACCAAAAATTAGTGAATTTGGAAAAATTACATGCGTTTACATATGTGTATAAATACAAAGATAATTATAAACACATAACATGCAATTATATAAAGTTATGACATGTTAGAACAAAGACTCTTCTTTATGGACGTTAAGCGGTCCGGTTCTGGAATATCTATTCATCGAAAAGCAGCTTCATAGCGAAAATGATTGGAGAAAAAAATTTCCTAGAACGGATCATCTCAACTCTTATGAAATGTAAGCGAAAAAAATGAAATGAGGACTGTGTTGTTGAACAAACATTTATGTTGACAGAACGGAGTGTTTTCTAGCTACAGGAGAGAAAATTAACACAATGTGTCAGCATTCACCAGGCAGAGCGTAAAGAACCTGTTGCCGTTCTTCAACTTCAAAACTACAAACCTCTCATTTCTCTCTAAACAAGAAATTTTTATGTGAGAATCTCAACGCTCCGATCTATTTGATTCATGCTAAAGAAGATGATACGATTTCCAACTTAGTAGCACTCAATAAGAACTCTCGTTTATGAATAGATCGTTGAAGGAACTACTTGGCCTCGGAAATACATTTCTGAAAACTGAAAAACGTTTTTGTAGCTAGATATTTTGAGACATCTTCCTGCGTCTATGTGAATTTAGTTTACAGCAGTGATATGTCGAAACAAAATCATAATCATTCAGACACTGTTCACTGTTCACTTTAAGCTCTATTCTACTCATCAATAGCCGATCGTGTTGCTGAGCCGCCCGAGACTATAAAAGAACAGCAGAAGAGTCTAAGTAATATAAGAGTGTTAGTAATCTTTCGAATGCTTAAATCTCTGGCTGGCGCGATAAGTGGTCGTTTCTCAAGAAGACCCATTTATAACGCTTCACCGAAGGAAAAATATTCGAGTTTGACTCACGCGTTTTTCTCCCAGAACAGACCTCTTTTCTTGAATTATTAAATATCGTTCAATAGTGTGAGACTTAACGAATCCAACGCTTTGCTTAGTTTCTGGAACGATTTTTCTGCAGTGTAGCAGAAAAGAATAAAATTTATTCACATGCGCGAGATGTGTGTTTAGCTATACTACGGGATGGTGGGCGCAGGGCAAATGCGACCGATTCAACATTGCCACCGATCTATTGGCGCTTCGGCGGGTCAAATGAAAGTGTGGATTTTCTTATTCAATTAGGAACTGTTTTTCCGCTTTGGAAGAAACTCCAGATAAAACGTCTGATTTGATACTACAAGATTTTCGTTACACGTTAATATGCTTTTCGTGCTTCTCAGTGAAGTAACAGTTGGATTGCGCGGCCAATGTAAAACACGATTTTATTTCGAAATTTACAGCGTTAACAAAAGGGTGTTTTGACGAACCGCCAATGTATAATTTGGCCAGAGATTCAAGATTTCGAATGATAACTAACTTTCTTAGAAAAAGTTCTTGTCCAGCGGAAGCGATTGGTTTTTCATCCGTCGCGTCCGACATATAAGAACCAGATCTCCGCACATTTCACGTAATGCAGCGGTTGCTGATTAAGACTTCGTCTTCTATATGTATGTTGCAGAATATTGGTTGAGACGTCTCTCATTACAATCCTTAAGACAACCGGGCCAAAGCGCTCCCAGTTGAACTGTAGAAGAGTGTTAGAGGTGCGGGGCAAACCACCATCTTACTTTCTGGTAAGCTGCATCACTATCTACACCGCTATCCTTTTTCGTTCCAAATCATCAGGGAAAACAAATCGAAATTCTAGCCGTGTTCCGTTGTATTGTATTTGACTAAAGGCGACAAGGTGAACCAGTACGGGAGAACGACTGGCTACAGACGACCGATTAAATCACTACGGCTCTGAAGAAGTTGAAGGCATCGAAAACTTCAAACGAATGCAGGTTTTACAATCAGTTTTGTGTTAACAAACCTAACAACAATTCTCGGATGAGACTGCTTGTCGATTGAGATAGTAGCCAGAATAGCATTTCTGCGTTTTCACAGCCACAAAAACAAGATAATTACTTCAATGCTAGAACTCTTTTACATTAAACTACGATTATACTGTTGTATAGTGGTAATCCAAAGGGATAGATAGCCTCCAAGCAAGTTCTTTGGATGAGGAAGAACGAGTGCCAAGTACTAAATGATATTTTTCACAAGGCACCTCTCATAGTTGCTCCTGAGGAGTCAGCTGACCACCTAAGGAATTGTCCTTTGTGAGAAATATCGATGGATTAAGTGTGAGTTTAGAGTAATACTTCTGTCAGAAGAAGTTTCAACTTTTCCGCCGAGGTCTAATGAGAGTGGATCCTTTGATTTATGATCCTTCATTCGGAGACTAGTACCACTGCCGTTCGGAATCTCCCGTTGAGTTAGACAAAGTGGTGATACTGTTATGTTGTGATCATGCTGATTTTCATGTTTTGATACAAACACACTCGATGTTCACTGTAATTTAATTTCCCATGAAGATCTCTGATTCATTTGTCTCGATAATCGCGACACAACTGAATGTGGCGAGGTGGAAGATACGAGGAACGAGCTAAATCCTTAAGAGAAGGCAGCTTCATCGTTTCACAGAAATGGATATTTGGAATGTGGCAATTTCGTGAGATTTAGATTATGCCTCTGAATACGGCTTCTCTATCAGAGAACGAAAATCTTTATGTAAAGAGAACAACTAATCGATACAGTTGTAGGCTATAAGTTCATATTACTCTATGGCGATAACTGGTAACGACTGTCGGATAAGAGACTTCGTAAAGTGAACATATGAATCGTGGCAAAAGTCCACAAAGAATCAGACAGAGACAAGCAATAATCGCAGGGCTTCCGTAAAGATCAGAGAATCGGTGTTCCTGTGAGAACAATCCAGAAAATGCTGTGCTTCACAATATAAGCAAAACGCGAGGCCCTGAATTTCGACTATTCACATAGCCTCGGTAAAATGAACACTATTCTCGTGTTTAATGATAAGATTTTTCCTACGAGTCTTTATTAATCATTACTGTTGTTATTACTCTCTTTAATAGATACTTTATTGACCCATCTTCACAGATGTTTTTTTCATTGTGCGGATCCCAGTACTCTTAGCATTCAATTCAGTTTTTCGTTTTCTTCTAGAACGTCGCAAAATACTGGTTGAGCGAGGCTCTTTGCAAACTCAAGGGTAATCTGGCTGTGACGTTCCCTTAGGATCTTGTTGTTGACGGCCAAGAAAAGATGGATAGTAGGGCTCGGCTCCACACGCGCCGCGACGAGCTCAACCACTCGGCCACGACTCACTGTTTTGTTATTATGTACCACTATTACTATTATAACTATTATTATTTTGATTCTATGATCACGACGAGCGCATGTGGCGCAATGGTTAGAGGTGCTCCGCGTCGCACACGAGTCTACGGATTCGATCACGCGCTCATGGCTCAACAAGCCATTCATTCCTCCGGGGTCGGTAAATTGGTACTAGACAGAGTCTCAGGCTTGTCTGGGAGGATAAGCAGCACTGACTCGGTTCAGCGGGAGGCTACCGCGAGTCATTGTAAAGGCCAGATATGCATCAAATCACCTCAAAGCGAAGTTAAAAACTGAAGACGAATGCATGGCGCATTCCTCAAGGATTGATCAACGCCGAGAGCTCTATCCTTTATCCTTTATGGTTATGACAATAATAAAGGTTCAGTAAAAAGCTTCGTGTTACCTGATCATTACCGAAACAAGATAGAATCCCTGAAAATTGGTGAGATTGTCACGAGAAGAACTAGTTTTTTCGAGCAGAAACTAAGAGACCATAGATCATCCTATGCCTGCCATATCGAATTCAGTTGTCGTTCTTTTTCCTATAAGAACTTCTAACGAAGTCTCTGTCCTCGCTGTTGATATTGTAATTCATGAATCTTGAAAATATGGGGAAAAATCCGCACCTAGCCAGCTCAAGCGACGGTTCAACTCGCTATAAACATTCAAAGTAGCAAAAAAGTAAGAACTGGGTTCAAATCCCGGCTGACACAAACGTTTTTGCACACCACTCTACATCATTGGGTTTATAGAAACATCATAACACCGCAACAGGCGGTCAAATATAATGATTCGGATTCAAAATAGCCCGAGAAAATGTGTCTTAAGCGCCTGGTGAGTCGTATGGCTCTGATGAGGCGGGCGAGACTGTCGAAACGTATGTAAGCCGCTGACATATTGACCACCGAAAAGGCTTAAAACACTCTCTAAGGCTATTTTGAACCCATACTTATTCGATCTGCCCAAGTAGAGCTTATCGGTTTCGATAGGAGACAAGGCTATGAAGAGATAAGTGATGGTACTCGAATTCAATAACTCAAAAAGCTATGAGAGATAAGAGATTGTAAGAGGTAAGAGCTCATGAGAATCCTAGAAATTTAGGAGGAGTAGAGGGGATTTTCGTACTTTATTCACTTTGGTTAAGTGATTACTATTGAGTTTAGTAGCTGACAGAGCTGTAAGAGATAGTTGTAAGGGAAAAATAGGAGGTGTTTTTTTTCGTTTAGAACTAGAGAGCCGTCAGGAAAGTAGAGGTAAGTAGGCCCGGACGAGGTAGAAATGACAAGTCACGATCGAATCGATATGGAATGGAGTAATGTCGTCGCCAGACCGGACAGGCTGTCCTTGCCCGGGTGTGTGGAATTAGTTGAATCTATTTCCCTCTAACGATAGGCGGTTGAGGTCGTCTCGTGATTCCGTCATGAGAACTGCATGACGTCATTCTGCGGGGAGGATTCCGTCTGGGAAATTCCCCGACGAACAATCCCTCTCGAGTCAGTACAGTCTCTATTTTTATTACTTACGGGGCCTATCATCACAATTCTCCGTGTTCTTTGTGCTTGTGATTCCCACAACTTCTTGCATTCGTCGTCTAGAGGCTCTTTCTCAAGCAGTTTTGAATGCTGCTTGAAATTCCCGTTCCTTCATCAATGTTGCAGAGTCTTGCCGAACGAATCTTTTTGCAATTTCGAGGATAGCCAGGCCAAAGCAGTTCTAAGCGATTGGAAGAGAGTGTCTAGATAGGGGATCGAACCAGCTACTCGCTCACTGATGAACGTGCATCCCTAACCGTTCGGACCACACCTCCCTCCGACATTGCGATTGGAGCATGTTATAGGAGACGGAATATCAGTGGCAGATGATTTCCGTTATTATGAAGCGATTGGAAATTCTTATAGTTGTCGGTTTTCATTTTATTGGTGTTGATATTCGTTCCCTAGAGGTGTACTGAGTACGCGCGCTTCTATGGTATGGGTTGAACGCGGGTTCAACTCCCGTCTGAGGTCAAATTTTTGTTTAACACTCAGTTCCTCGAAGGTAGTTTGTTCGTACTTTGCGGTTATAAGGGAACCAAAGTGAAGTCGACCTCATTCGCTGAAGAGAACCATTTTATAGGAGTGTTAGCAACCATTCGAAAGCTGAGCGTTTGACCTAGCTACACGAGGATATTTCCTGCCTTGAAGAGGCGCAACTTTCTCGCCGTACAGAGTTCTTTCTTTGGTCGATTAGTAACCATTCGATAGCGTAATCGTCTCTGATTCCTACGCTGTGCCTTATATCCAGTGTTATAGAGTGAAGTGCAAAACTTTAGCGCCAGGCGGGACTAGAACCCGCACCTTACTCTTCCAGGTAATGCGTGCTCTATCCGCTACACTACACACCTTACACCTTGTGCTTTATATTTGAAAAGACCGTTTCTGTGCAATGTAGAGCGTAAAATAAGTCGAAATCGCATACGGGACCAAGGTGTGGAATCAGCAGCCATTTCGCTGTCGAGCGATTCCCAAGCCTAAGCCAAAGAAAGAGCTCTGTACGGCGTGAAATGCGCGCGTCTGAGGCTAGCTTAATTTCCGATTTTACAGCGTCATAAAAGGTTTTTTCGAATAGCCGGCGACGTAGGGTTGTAGCCTGAACTCTCAGCTTTCGAATGGTTACTAGCACTCCTAGGAAAAGTTCCTCTCCAGCGAATGAGACAAGGTCTTTCGTTTGTTCCCTACACCGTATCGTAACCGGGGACCCGGGAATAGAACGTCCATGAACGCGGTCTCTGTAAAGAAGGAGGCCACGTTGGAAGGAGAGTGAACAGGCTTCAACTAGTCCCACTTTTTTCCATCCACTGAAGTTGATGGAGATTTGTGGTCCCATCAAACTTTCAAGTCTGAGCCTAAGGAGTACTCTCGTAATCTCTTATTCAAAAAAACTAATCAGAAAAAAGACTCTTTGAAAGTGATGGACCACAAATCTCTGCGAAGACCCATTCACCTGAGCTCTTTATTTGACCTATATCACACTTTTTTGTCTACTGAGGGAATCCCAGTGATTCTAGCATCGACTTCCCTGCATCTCGCTTGCTTGAGGACTTCATCTTTACCAGAACGTCGTCGAATACCGGACGATCACGACCCCTTGCAACGTCGAGGATAGCCAGGCTGCGGGGCGTTCCATTCGGCTGTCGTTATTGATTGCCAAGAAGCCTTGGGATGGTAGCAGATCAACTCCGCGTTCGAGCCGCGCCCAGCATCATTAGTGATTGGGCGACCAATCCCTACAACTTTTTCATGATACATAATTATAGTTTCATTTTTTCTGCAAATTCATTGAAAATGTCCTGGACATGCAGAAACAAGAGCATAATCAGCTGATTATTGCCCAGTAATCAATAGTGTGACTGTAAGTTACGCATCACAGCTTTTTGATATTAACCCTTTGAGGAGCACCGTCGATAGGCAGGCGGCGTCGCGGCGTCGCGCCGTCACTCGCACGGCACTTGCCAGCAGGCAGCGCATCTGCATGTCTATGAATGCGTGTTTGGCTGTCTGCGTCTGCCTTTCCACGAGACGCGACGCCGCCGTTACAGTAGATGAGTGAGATTTGACGTCGCTCGCCCCTAAACGGTCCTACAGGTTCATTTTATATTTATAACATCAAATATTTTACTTCACTCTTCACCTTTTTTTCTTGATTTTCTACTTTTCTCCCCCTTCCTTCTTTCTTTTCTTTTTCATCTAAATTTTTGCCAATCGAAAATCATTTTATTTGATCGCCGATTGCGCTGTTATGATGTTCAAATGAACCCAATGATGTAGAGTGGTAAGCAAAAACGTTTGCGTCGGCCGGGATTTGAACCCAGATCTTACTCTTTTCGGGGAGCATGTGCTAAACCGTTGCGTCGGAAAGAGTAAGATCCGGGTTCGAATCCCGCCTGATGCAAACGTTTTTGCACACCACTCTACATCATTGGATTTACCTAATTTTTACATTTTGGTTTTTTTTTCATGGATCGCATCGTTATAGCCCTATTGTTTGTGGTTTTTAGATTGATCATATCTTTACAGACGATAGTTCAGTTTTTTTTTCGCGCTACTTTCAAGATTCCTCTGTTCCAGATGAACGTCCCAAGAGCTTCCAATGCAGCTCACTCAGGAACAGGAGAGACACTAACGTGTGTGGAATCGATGCAACGAGCGCCGTCACCGATTCTCTTTCCGGAGAACGTACCCGGAGCCGGAAAACACAACACCGAGCACGATGTGGGTCGTTTACCTTCAACCTTTGGGCCCTTTCTTCTTAACCCCGTTCAAGGCCCATACAGTACGTTTCATACCGAGCCGCGCGACGTCAAATCTCACTCAGCTACTGTAATGGCGTCGTCGCGTCTCGCAGGAGAGCAGCCAGAAAGCCAGACATGCACGCACAGGCATACAGATGCCGCCTGTTCGGACTGCCGCGCAAGCGACGGCGCGACACAGCCTGCATGTTAACGCTGTTCTACGAAGGGTTAAATGATTAATCACTAGTGGTTCTTCTTTCAATTTAAGAAGTTCTTTCTCGGACTTTTTTCTCTATGGAGTTGCTTTTTAACCTGTGATTTATTATTATGGCTCATTTTTCAGATTTTTTTCTGGATTCACAGCTATCAAGGCCCATGTAGGAGCAACCACCCCAGCAAAAATACTGTTAAACCGAGTTGATTTCTAGATCAGGCCCTTCCGGACTTTTACGTATTTGAGGTTCCTTAGGCTCTTTTTAGGAGCTAAGGATGTGGTGTTAGTAAATAGCCCTCCAGAAAAGTTTTCAAATCTATTTATTGATAGAGCTGCGTATGACGCAGTGGTTAGAGGTGCTCTGCGACACACACACGTGTCGATGTCGATTCCGCGTTCAGCGCTTACCACAAAGGCCAGAGATGTCACCTGGAACGATGCTTGATAAAGTCCAATGCATGACTTATCCCTGGGGGATCAATCATTGCCAGAGTTTTATCCTTCGTCCTTTATTCGCTGGTATTGAAGAGACAGGAAATGACTCGTTGATCGACAATTTCTTCAGTGTCCCTTTCTTTGGTTATTTTTTCTAGATATTCTTCGTGTAGTCCAATAAGGTACACTAGGCCCTCTACTTTTAAAGGGTCCAGTCGTAAACACTCTGAGGCCAGTTGATTGAAAAAAATCCTCTCATTATTATTTGAGCCAACTTGTCATGTGGTCTGATAAGGGCTCTTGTACAGCCTGATACACGTGTTTCGTTCAATCGAGTGCGCAAACACTCTGTGTTGGGTGAAAATTTCGCTTGACATAGAGTGTAAAAACGTTCGTCTTCGATGACACTTTGTAGGGTGAGTAGGGCCCTCGAGATAACTGACTAAGAAAAAAATAAAAATATCGAAGGACGACGGGTTCTGCACGTCTGACGAGTCTGTAAGGACGAAACACGTGTATCGGGCTGTACAAGAGCCCTTATCAGACCACATGACAAGTTGGCTCAAATATAATAAGAGGATCTATAAAATTTGAGTATGGTCTTAATAAAGCACTCGAAATCGAGGTACAATATGAAAAAAAATATTGTTATGAATAGAACTTTATGATTCGTGTACTTCCGTTTGTTTAGCAAATCATTCTTTTCCTTTGTAGTATACAGGAACTTTTTCATTCTACGCTCGTATAGCAGTGATGATGTCGTAATTATGTATGCAAGGATGCTGAGCAATATGCATAATCGGTAGTTTTCCATTCCCGTCACCCTCTTTCGGCCCTTTGGTGACTTCTTTTGCTTTTTTCAAAAGTTCCAGTGGTCATTCGATAGCTTGAATCTCCAGAATTCCGATGTTATGCATTATTTTCTGAATGACCTTCTTACTGCGCTGTGGATAGTAAAAACGAAATCCTCTTGCACATTCGGGCATCCTTCGTTGTACAGTGATCTTCCCATAGACTTGCAGTGGTCATTCGATAGCTCAAATCTCGGCAATTCCAATGGTGATTTAATTTTTCAGCGATATCTTCTTACTGCGGCGTAGCAACCAGAAGAAACTTGGATTTCACACTCGACGCCCATTCTTTGCTCTTATAGGTGAGATTTCCAACATCGACACCAAGCCACCACGCTTTTGTAACATGACGATTATCTGATAGCATAAATTTAGATGATCCTGAACCTAATTGTAGAAAAAACCTTGTTCTATCGTTCTGTGTGCTTGGGCTTTTCATTTTCATTTCACATTGTTAAATAAACTCTCTGATAAGGCTATGCCTAATCGGCTAAAGCGCATAGACGAAAAGCATATGAACATGTAGAAGAACTTCTAGAGTATCAGACTTATAGGTTTTATCTAGAGTTTTTTTTTCAAAACGAGTAAAATCCTTAGTTTGACAGCAGAAATCGCAGGCCACATGTTAATAGCGCTGCGCGATGAATACGCCCGAGTGCGAAACCCAATCCTCTTTTGGCTGCTGTAGCGCACTACGAAGTTCTTTTCTAAAACCAGATGCATCATTGAATCGTCGAGATGTACGCTATCGAATGAGTATAAAAAGTCGAGGAAAAGCTCTGTTCGGCAAAGATTACGAGTGTGAGAAATCAGTTTATCTTACCGTCAAAGCGTAGCAAAGAAAGCCACTTCAAAAACACAGCACATAAATCAGTCTAAAGTCACCTTAATTGACCGCCGATTGCGGTGTTATGATGTTTAAATAAACCCAATGATGTAGAGAGCTATGCAAAAACGTCTGCGTCAGCCGGGATTTAAACCCAGATCGTACTCTTTCCGGGAGCATGTGCTAAACCGTTGCACACCACTCTACATCACTGGGTTTATTTAAACGAAGTACATAGTTGAAATTTCGAGATTTAAGCTATAGAAAGGCACTTAAAACTTGGAAAAAATCAAAAAACGCATTTTCCCAAGTTGAAACAGGGTCAGGATGACGGAAATGATCCAAGTTTTTCGACCCCAGGCGAAAATCGAATTAGCGTCTCGCCTACACCGGGGCTTTCCCTTTATATCACTTGTATCTTTACATTAACATCGAGTAATACTGATCGTTCATTTCAACAGGGCAATTTATGATAAGGCTTTGGAACTTATTCATTTCCAGTCGTAATTCTGAATTCTCGCCCTCATCTTCAAGATCGGTTGTGATAATTTTGTTTACTAGGATACCTGAATAGCCCGTCTTCAGTAATAGTGCGGGGCCCTAGCACAAAAAAAAGTGTGCTGGTCTAGCTGCTTGATCTCTGGAGTCCCAGGGAAGCTCAGCCAGAGCTTCTCAGGTCGTCACCACTTTAGAGTAGTCGTCGGCTCTTGTGGATCAGAGGGGATTACCACTTGCTACTAGCAGCTTCAAGACGGTGGTCATTCCTCGTACGGTTTTAACTGGGTTTCCCGAGTGACGTTGAAGCCCCGCTGTACTTTGCATCACGAGGCCCAGAACACCTTCCTGCCACAATGAAGCGGTAAACCATCTGGGAGGGTTAAAACTGTTTGGGAATCGGAGGAACACTTTTATAGAATAATTTCATGAATCCGCCACATCCTTTTCAAGAAGGGGATATATCGTGTGGGTGGCAATCTTCAGGGGCTAAGAGAAAGCCAATGAGCATTTTTTCTGATGATTGAAGTCGAACGCAAATTTGATATGATAGGGGCGTTGGACGACGACGTGTAATCTTTCCTCGTGCGCACTGCGAATTGAAGTCAATGCGTACTGCGAATTGAGGCGCGTCAAGCTCCCCTGAAGATTGAATCTCACGTACTTGTCTATTTATATTCAGTTATCGAGACTTTTGTTACAGGGAATGTGCACGAGTAAACAAAAAAGTTTTCGTACTGATCTATCACCGGACGATGTCAAGCTTGTCAATGGTAAGAACTGATTTCGAACTAATCCGCACGTTTTTTTCATGTTTCTGTCTGTTATAATCATATTATGGTATTATAACTACATATCGAGGATGTTGGATGATATGCAAAACCTCCGACATCAGGCAGGAGTTGAACCCGCATATCACCCATACTGGAAGCGCGTGCTACCACCACATTACAGAGGCCACCGCTTAGTTACATCTCTTTCTTTGATATCATGTCTCATAGCTATCAGCAGCCATCCGTCAACGGGTTTGTTCTGATAAGCACATATCAGCATCAACTCGTGAAGCTGACAATCAGTGGATATATATATATCTATAAGTAAGGACCTCGGTCGCGTAGTGGTAGCACGCGCCCTCAATATATATGAAACACGGGTTTGACTCCTGCCTGAGGTCGAGAATTTTGCACACCACTGAGGAATTTTTGGATGTGGTTGCGAATTGTTAACGGCGGTGTACAGATTTGCGGTATTTTGGTGTACTTGAGTCACTGACACTGGTTTTTGGCATGTTTTTTTTTCTACATAACCAAAAGTATTACTTCGTTCTTTGAGGTTATGAGGGGACAAAAGGAAAACCGATCTCATGCGCTGGAGAGAAATTTTCATAGGAGTGCTAGCAACCATTCAAAAGCTGAGACTTCAGGCTACAGCCGAACGCCGCCGATTTTCGAAAAGGCCCTTTTTTATTGGCTTTACTACTAAATGAGATTTCTTGCTTTGCAGACGTGCATATTTTCGCCAGAGAGGAGCTCTTTGGACTACTAGTAACCATATGATAGCGTAATCGCTTCTGATTCCAGCGCTGTGCTTGTCTCCTGAAAATTTTTTGGAAGACTCGGCGACGTGAGCCTGTAAGCATGAAGTCTCGGCTTTCGCATGGTCACTAACACTCCTGTGAAAAGATTCCTTCCTAGCGAAAGAGATCGGTTTTTCATTTGTCCCCCCATAAGCGAATAGTACCTATTACTTATCACTTGTCTGTGCGATGTATATCCTTATTGTTCGGTGGTTACGTAGTAGGACTCCCCTGTAACAAATTATTTCCTGAACATCTTCGCAGGTAATTGAAAATCACAAGAAAACGTAGACTCGCACTCTCTTGCTTTTCCCAACAGTTTTGCTCGAAAAGCGATGAAACGTTGATACAACTTTCGTACAAATAAGTGAAAGAAGTTCAAAAAAATAAGGCTAATTGGTCAACAACAAAATAGGTCACTGGAAAGTTTTTTCTTTTTGAACGAGTGATTGCGGTCATTTACCATTTCCGGGCAGTGGACTCACTTCCTTTGTATCTCTAGCCCCAGCGTGGGATCACATTGAATGTATGTCTTGTTTGAATTGTATTATCATTTTCCTACGTTATGTTATATGTAAACATATCCTGTTGTTATGTGTCTGAAAAATAACAGCAATAATACAATTGAAAGATATCTTTCGTTCGAGCGTTTTTTTAAGACCACAGCTCAAATTTCAATATGCCTGATAATCAGTTTTTGAGCCACGCATGTTAGTGGTCTATCAAAGAGGGATGACCTATAAGCCCGATACACGTATTTCGATCTTGCGATCTTGTCAGTCGCGCAGTTATCCTTTCTCGTCTTTTGCCAATCCTGTGTGGGTGCTGCAGTCCCCACACTAAGAGTTAGCGACGACGAACGCTTTACACTCTATGTCAAGTGAAAATCTCACCGAACACAGAGTGTTGTACACTCGATTGCTCTTGGCTAGTATATCAATATATCATATCTTCCGTTTCGAGTGTTTTCTTCTCTTTCTCTCCAAAGAGGGCTCTATAAGTCAGCCCTCTTTGATAGACCACTGACATGCGTGGCTCAAAAAATGGTTATCAGACAATCGTAACAATATAATAGAACATTCAGTCTGCTTCCACTCTATGGATTGGAGATGCGGAGGAGGTGGGTCCACGGTTTCCGAAAGGGTTAAGCATACTACATTGGGGTAGGTGAGTAGAATGGGAAGGAACAATGTACGCAATAGGAACAAAAAACAATATGCAAAAATTTTTGTATAATCAAATCGCGAGGAATATTGCGATAGGAAAGGTAGGTTACTAATTCAGAGATAGAGGCAAAATTATACGCTGCTCTTCTTCAAATAGAGAGAGAGAGAGAGGGGGGGAAATAGCCTTTATAACTGGCTACCACCTGTCCGTCTCGTTGATTATCGAGTATTTGACCGGGCACCGGTAGAACTTTCATGTTTTTCATATCCTTAGCAAGACTAGCTTAGTGGGTCCTCGTCTCTTTAGGGATTCGCCGACATTCATCTTTCTTCTAGGCTTCACGTGAACAAATTGGGCCATCGGGTCGGTGATTTTTGAGGGAAAATAATTGAAATAGTTCATAAAATAATGCTAGTACCTTTCTATTTGACTGTTTTGAGGATCTCGTTCAAAAGAATATAATCTAATAATATAACTATATAAGTGCTTTAACAGACCTATTGTAAGGCTTAAAATGTTATCAGATTATTCTGTTTTGAGCAAGGTTTCAAAAATAGTCGAAAAGAGGTACTATACGATAAGTTTACCAGTAACGAGCAATCGATTGTAAAACACTGCACGACGGGTGGTCTTTCTACCATACAGCAGTGTAAGTTGTTCATCCTCGATTCCTTTATACGTGGAGGGGAAGGAGGGAGGGTGAGTCTCTCCTACAAGGTGTTACCTGAAACGAAAGGCTCTGTGCAACCTTGAGATTGAAAAGTTGAAACACGTGCCTTGCATCGCCATATGTCACAACAGACCTAATGGAAGGCTCGAAATGTTATCAAAAAGTACTAATTCCTTTGATCTGAATGAAAATCCATCGTAGATCGTCGAGGGTGGTGGTGGCGTAGAAAATTGGGTCGCTGATTATCAACCTGATTGTATGTTCTCGTCCCCAGTGACTTGAAGAGCTTTGAAGTTCTCAGTCTACTAAGTCACCAACCAGTTGTTCCCATGTTTT